>APFE031005667.1:46551-68892 GCA_000404065.3 Pinus taeda | reverse complement strand
TCATGTAATTAATTATTGATAATAATGCTTTGTTATGCCCTTTGAATTCCTTCAAACTAATTTTTCAAACCAAGCTTATGCAAAAAAGAAAACAACTACATATAGTTTTTCACTTTGTAGGAGTTCAATATTGAATCTGATGTATCTCTGTAATTTCAGATGATCCAATTCTGAAATTGTGATCTACAGTAGCCCTCTGTGTCCTCTTTCCAATGCCACCAGTCTGATCAAATTTAGATTCTCCAAGGCAAATTTATGCACAATCTCCCAACATGACCTCATTATAGACCTTTCCAGAAGAGCGAACTTGTATGAAGTGCCACGTGTCACTTTTTTGACCTTAGTATCTAAAAAATATACACAAGACAATACAATCCATCCTCTTTCTGTAACTTCTTACGAAATTTCAATCTAATGCTCGAAACAAAAGTTATGACGATTTTCCCAAGGTCTATTTGGAATGTAATTCAGGAGTCTGCAAAAAGGCCAACTTCTTCAAATAATATCTTCGTAATTATAGTGAAAAAAGCTCTAAAATTCAAACCCAAGGTTCAGTATGATTTCATCTCAAATGGGTTTTTTGCTTCACTTCTTAAACATCACAGAAAAAATTTATAGCGCAAATTCCACGATGACCTATTTTGAGCAACAAAAACCCTAGATTCCAAAGCTCTGATACCAAATGTTATGAAACCAGCTCACAAAAAAATAGATAGTTGAACGCCTTAGAATTCAGCCTCTTCGAGGGGGAAACCTCCTTTACATTACACAAATGAACAATTATTGGATGCTACAAATGAAAAAACCTACTTTCTATATATAGGAGTCTAAGGGGTCATAATATGACCAAGCCAACCTAACAATAATAATATAAAGGCACAAAAATAACAATAGTGGAATTCTATGGGGCATAGTAATAACAATATGGGGACAATAGAAGCACAACAATATTAATAAGGGATACAACTACAATAGTAATGGAGGCATCACTAGTATTATAGGGACCTAACATTCTATGTGATATTCCTGGGAACCATGTTTATGAGGAAACACCAGAAATACATAACTCATACCTTTGGAGGAATGAACCAAGCCCCCTTATTATCTTTCATTGCATGAAAATTAGAGTGCTACAAACCCCTCACATAAAATATTTCTTTCACTCCTCTATTTAAGATGTCATAGGCACTGGTATACAATCAACCCAGATGCTATCTCTAGGAGGCTTTCTATCTCCCCTGCAGCACTTGTGCCACATGGTGTTAGATTTAGCCACAACATCATTCTGGCATCATTTCGTGGGAACATATTAGAATATTTTTCCCTAGGTAGTACAAATTTTTACATTCATGTCGTTAGGTGAGCAAGGGAAGTGTGGGTTGAAGATCTCTCACCATGGTGACTCTACTGTCAAATTTATGGTAAAAATCCTGGCGACTCTACTATCCCTCTCTCTATTTTGATCATCCTCACTTTCAAGCAAACCCATACTCACTTAGATGCTACAAAAACCCAAAACTCTCTCTACTTCTGAAGCTAAAATCAATCACATAGGGAGGTTTTCAAGATGGCCCTTCCTACATTCCTATCCAACCAATTTGCCCCATTGGATTTCTCTTCTATTTCTAGTTATCCCAATCATGTCCTTGTATGTCATGAGTGGAATTCCTATTTCCCTAGATTCAATGGGAACACAAAGAGAAGACCTAACCCACACCTCAAATACTTTCATGAATGCATGGAGCAACAAGGTATTTTTCTTGAACATGTACAAATGAAGTTGTTCAAGTGTTCTTTAGATGAGGATGATAGAGTTTGGTTTAAAATGATACCTCATGGCACCATAACTTCTTTGAAATGTTTTCATACAACATTCTATCAATATTTCAAAATATTTTATCCATTGAATGCTCTATTTGAAGATTGTTACACACTTTGTAATGATGAAGATATTCCCGAGGTAAATAACCATGTTGACGATGTATGTGAGAGCTCATTCCAAGAAGATATCTACTCACATCAAGAAGCATCTCCCCATGAGCAAGAAAGAGAAGAAGGAAACACCATTGAGCTACCAATAAACTCTCAGAGGGCTTATTTAGTTGAGTCTGATGTTTCTCCTTCTTATGATGAATATAACTCTGATGGAGAGTCAAGTGATGCATGACCACAACACTTCCAGTCATGGGAAGCTGCGCAAGAAGAGGAAGCCCACCAGGAGGTCAGCAAAGAGGCTCCAGTGTATAATGCTCATCCTTCACCTGGAGAAAAATACTAAGCCCCCCTTCCAATTTATGATTCAAATCATCCACAGGAGGAAGAGGTGGTTGCAAAGGTGCAGAAGGAGTTGTTTACCAGCAAGTGGAAAAAAGGCTCCCAACAACAGGGTTTTCTTGAAACGGCAAAAGTTGAAGAGTTGGATAACGTTGGTGGCTTCCATGACCAAAAATACATCAGCTAGCAGACTGTATGTCGAGAAGAGGTTGCTGCAAACATTCCTTGTCTATTCCATGACTTTGTGGCTGAGTACATGAGCCTATTCTTATGTTAGCACTAGTGGTCATTTCAAGAGCATGTATCAGGTTCCTTGTTTGAAAATTTTTCATGGTGCATGCTCATTTTAATTTTTGTTTTTCAACAGTGTAAAGGCATATGATCCTATTGTAGTAGCTACAACAACCCTCCAAAATTTTGGCCTGCAACAATTTTGGAGCCTCCCTTGTAGAGTTTCACTTGGTGACTACACACACTCGAGTTCACTCTGTGAGCTCGTGTGAGTCTTTACATTCACCTTGCTTGTTTATTGCACTCAAGCCTCTACATGTTGAATTCCTAAGTCATGCTTGTGACTATTTTCTGGTTAAGCTTGAAGTCGTTGCTTCATATGTGTTTGTTGTGTTCGACATGAAGGAATCTATCACACTCACACATGGATTCATATTCACTGTCGCGCAAGTGTCATCTCGATCATGAAAAATCAATCACGAGTGTTGCGCTTGTCGCTTGCACCGTTGGTCAGTGATGTTGAACATGTGTGTCATGATTGTTTGGTCATTTTTTCATCAAGTCGTGCGAGTGTGTGTCCGTATGATCACCTGTGCATCTTTCTACTATTCACATACCGTCATTATTGTTGAATTTATGATGACCAAACTCCTCACTAACAGTTGGACCATCACCCTACTTTCGACTTGATCGACTGTCAACCAGAATAGCATAGAAGAATCAAGCTAGTTCTTTCAAGCTACATTTCTTGCAAGCAACTCAAGTAACACTCATGCTGGTCATCCGGACAGCCAAACGACTAGTCATCTCAGAAATTATGCAGTGCTCATGAGCCGGCCTCCCACTGTGCATCAGTCAGCTTAGCTCAAAAATTGCGTAGAGATTATTAATAGGCCATCCTCCTAGCCTTAGTGCATTTTTCCCAGCCATCAGCTCCCAACATCAGACTACCTGTTCCCTCCAGGAATTTCACAGTTTCTACTACCAGTGACTAAGCAACCAACTGGTAGTTCCCTCTAGGGATTGCGCAGTTCTAGCTACCAGTGACCCCAGCAGCCAACTAGCAGTTCCCTCCAGGAATTACATAATTCTGGTTTCCAGTGACCCGAGCAGCCAACTAACAGTTCCATCTAGGAATTACGCAATTCTGGCTATCAGTGACCCCAGCAGCCAACTAGCAGTTCCCTCTGGGAATTTCACAGTTCTGATTGCTAGTGACCCCAGCAGCCAACTGGTAGTTCCCTCTTGGAATTGTGCAGTTATGGTTTCCAGTGGCCCCAGCAACTAACTGGTAGTTTCCTCTAGGAATTGTGCAGTTCTAGCTGCCAATCTCCTGGGAATTTCCCTAGAAAAATTGTGCAATCCTTGCCTGCTGACCCTTCATGCAAACCCAACTCATTCCTCTAGAAAATTGTGCAGATTTTGTTATCCAAGTTCTGCTAACTGTTTGTTCTAGAAAATGCACATAGCATGCATGCCCTGCCCTCCTGCAGTCTGGACTATTCCCCCCCAAAATTTTCACAATTTTTCCTCCTAGTCAAGCCAGACCTCGCAGACAGTCACTATCAACTCAGATTGTCTGTCTCCATCCTTCAGTAACTCTTGTGCAATTTTCATTAGCAATTTCCTAGAACCATCATCCTGCATCACAACCCTACTGCCTCTCTTGGTCACCCACATCCAAATGATCATGTGTCATGGTTGACTAGGAGGTTTTGGATTTGATGTTGTCTCATCATGAGTGATCGCAGGTACAAGTACACCAATAAACATGTCAAAACAATGAACAGAATGAACAAGCGAGCACATACAGATGGACAGGTTCATCAATGAATGAACAGATGAAGCATGCGAAGTAGACAAATGAACAAAGCATTCGAAGTGGATGAACATGACGAACATCCACTTTCGCAAACAAGTGAACCTGCCAAGCCTTCCAACATGAAAGGAAGGAACAACATGTTAGAGCTTCATCAAGTGAACCAAGGACCATTGAAGACTCCACACACTTTGCCATATAGAGGTGAAGCTATGATAAAACATGAAGACATCCATCACTCAGTAGCACTATAGCTCGACATGCACTCCAGTAGTAGCACGAATGTACCATCATTGTCTTGTCAAGTCATGTCACCCACATCTCCACTATGAGCTTGTTGTCAATCAATGTGATGTAACATGGAAGTCCAAGAGACCCACTTATGAACAAAGAGTCATGTAAGTCAAAAAGTCATGGAAGTTGAACAGTCATTAGGGTAGTTGAACAACCACCAGGGTCAGTTTCACCCTTAGTTATAAATACCCCCTCAGTTGTACATAGGAAGACTTTTCACCTCAACTACTCCCACATAGCCAAGAGATTCTATAATCTTTTCTTTGAGGAGTAAGTAGTGGCTCCAAAACCCTAATAATGGGGTTAGTGATGTATGGTGTAACAAAGTGTCTTGGAACTTTTGCTTAATTTAGGAGCCTGTTAACAGGCTAGCACATTTTCACACATGTATTGTATTTATTGTAAGACTGATCTTTAACACTTGTAATTCATGTTTCTTTAATTGTGTGTTCTACATCTGAACTTATTCATTTGTTGTAATGCATCATCTATTAATGGAAATGTGTTGTATATGTTGTTAATGTTGTCTTTTCCATGTCGACTACTCTGCCGGACATCAAACATCGCGTCATCAGTGGCTATTAATGGGAGCTTTGTCCACTGTTGCATCGGATCCTTACGCGCCCTGATGTAATTATTGTGCGTGTCCGCCTTGAATTCTGCAAAACTCCATAGACTATTGTGCACTGTGGGAGACAGGGCGGCCTACTATTAATCCACATCCAGATGCCTGCCTCCATGAGCACCCAAAAGATCTTTGTATCATCAATCCGCTTCGCATCCTTAGTAGCCTAGAGTGAAGCGTACTTTGCGGCCTTTGGTAAGTCATGCTCAATGCTTAGGAACTAACTATCCTCTAGCAGTTCTCCCACTACCAGCAAGATAGAAAAGAGAAACCATGCATAGTGGAAGGTCTTACCCTGCTCCTGGGCCTCCTTGCAGTTGAGCAAAAATTCTTCACAAAGGAACTTGGCCCAGTTGAACTGGACCCCCTCCACGCATTGTTCAGCCAGCACAACTACTAGCATTGGTACTTCATCACTGTGAAATTTTCTCAGTACTTTACTAGCCAGGAGTTGCGTGGCTATGTGCACCCCTTTATCCTTGATACTGTTGATGGCGTAACCCCTCTTTTTCTTCTTAAGCTTATATTTTTTCTTCATGGCTTCTGCAAGAGCCAAATCACTGCTTTTTTCTGCTATTGTCGCGGGGTCCTTTCCCTTACAGGGAAGCCAAGAAATTTTGTGGATGAGATACCCCGTGATGGGAATAGGCTCCTCTAGCCATAAGTACCATCATGAACTAGGCAAAGCAACTGCCTAATGACGAAAGTGTGGTATCCACAGCAAATGAAGCAAATCGGCCTTCTCCACACCCTGCATCCATTTTTGTGGATGTAATGTGATCACCGGCCCCTCCATATTCTGTTTCATTAGGCTCTCCATCTCTAAGTGTGGGAACTTCTCATTATCCACGAGGTCCCAATATTCAAATTTTAGGGTAGGCACACGTCCTAGGAGCAGACCCTCAAAGGTAATTCCATCGGGGAGGAGCGGGGTTTGGAGTGCACTCTTCATTGCATCCAGATCCTTTGGTACCTTAGCTTTCCCCTTTCACAGAGGGACATACTGGGGAAATTTCACTGCAAAACACATCGGTTGGATGTCCGCCTCCACGTCTTCTTCTTCCTCTACCTTGGCAATCAGAGCCTGTAATTCCTCCTCTTCTTCATCTGACTCAATTGTGATAGCCTTTCCCTTTTCCTCCATTGATAGCTTACCAAACTATGGATTCCTCCGAGACATGCGGACTGGTCCCATTGTCTGCTTATCTCTTTTTGGTCTTGGCATCTGAGGTGATTTTGGGATTTTTGGCGTGACCCCGGTATCTTTTGGAACATCGTGTACTATATGGGTTGACGCGGCCTCACCGGCGGTTCCTTCTTTAAAGCCCAAACCTACCCTGGTATCCATCATCTTGTCTGTACTATATGCGGTCTTTATCGATCTTAGGGGCTCGAATATCACTCAGTTCTCAACACTTTGTGCTCTATTCAACTGCTCAAGTCTCAAGTGAACAAGTGTTGTCTTATGGCTAGCTCATGGAGATTTATAGCACCTTTTAAATTCAAATTCGACCATTCCCCACAATTTTGGGCCATCAATGCTTTCTTGGTGGAATATTTTCCAAAATATTACCCATAATTGTTGTCTTAAATGTCCACCACTTACTCCATTTAGCCTCAAGTCGGACATCCTGTCATGAACAATGACACCAACGGTCACTTCCCAGCCTACCCACGTGGCAGCGTAGCCCTCCATACGCGGGCGCAAACCTTGTGACATGCTGACTCTATGCACACCTCCCTTATCGTGCAGCTCCCATGTAGACTTGTTTTGTAGTCCCGCGCTCCCTTTCAACTGCCTAGAGTGCTGAGACTGTTCTTCCGGCGGCTAGTCAGGTGGTTGCACCACCCGTGTGAGGCTTCGTTGTGCCGCTTAGGATAGTTCGCAGAAAACCCTCAATTGTCCTCACGATAGTTGGTGCCACGTGCTCTACTGCATGCAGTGCATTCCCCTAGTTACTGTGTTTGGTGATATGTGGTTCGAGCCATGGCAGCAGACTAATAAATTCTTAGCGATAGTATTCTAATTCATTGGTATGCTCATTCGTACCTTGCCTTGTCATCCTTGGTTTATCGAGAAGATATGCTTGCTTGATCTTGTTTTTGAGCCTCTTGACCTCTGCATCCATCAAAATGCTTTTCTTTCTTAGTCGTACCCAGTCCTTTTCGAGTTCGCGAAGTCTAAGGTTCCCTTGCCGAATGGCTTCCTGAAATGTTATGTGTTCTACCTCATGTAACTATGTGATGTCTTCGTCCTGGGCTTCGCACACTGTCATGCCTACAGGTGCTATTATGTGTGGATTCATCATTGCATGCCCCTCAGAAACTATGATCCCTATCCTATTCCTCAACCTTAGAATCATTTTCGCGGTAAGGGTTTTGTACATGTTCCTATAGGCCCATCGAACCGCTAGTACGTGCAGGTCCCAAATAGTGCGTTTCACCTAGTGAACCCTATTGAGCACTTTGCACACCCTGTCGAATGCTTCTCCATTGATAGTCCTTGGCACACTTCACCTTTCCTGCTACTACAATTTATTCTGATTCCCTACTATGGGAGTGGTGTGCGCTTGTGCGGGCTACATGCCATATGTCTGTACCCATCAAGAAAGGCGAGCATGCAAGTTGTTATGCCCCTGATAACCAACTCTCATCCTTAGTTGGGGTTTTCCAAATCGTAGGCACATCATCCTCTTGCATCTGCACCAGTCCTCAAAACTTCTCTGATGTGTACCCCACCACCTTGCGAGCATCATGCGCAGTGCCCATTTGAAAGCATCGAACCACTACTGTTCTAGTACTATGCTTTCAAATTTGTTCAAGAATTCATCCATTGCTATCAACCCATCATATGTAGGTAGATCCCTTACCTCTGTTGTCATGAAATGCAGTGATCTAACCATCATGTTGCACTTAATCGTTGTTACTTCATGCAGCCAATTCTGCCATCGCTCTATCTCTTCGTCTAAATCCAAAGTGTAGGAGCTTTTACGTTCCCAAAATATCCTTCCATCTGTAGTAGAGTTCACCCAATCCTATTCTCATGCAGTTAGCTTGTAGATGCAATCGAGATAATCATCACTATCATCGTTACACACCGGTTCAGTGTATCACGCTCCTTCAAGTGGATCTAGCGGTACTACTATGCGTAGTGACTTTTTCTCAAAAATCATGTTGCGCTTCTTCAAGTTTATGACTTCATTCACATCGGTGGCCCATTCTATTCCCAGTAGCGCACGATAGGGATTGTTGTAATCGACAATTTCTACCACTTCAAAATCTGCCTGTGCACTCGCACCTTCAATATCCATTGTTACCCCTTGCAATCTTCCCATGGGAAAGATCTTCTGTTGGTTCTCCATTCAAAACTAAATAGGATACCATTGTAGTACGAGTCTACCTATGCATTCCCATGTTTGTTTCAGCAGTACATTCCCATCCGATCTAAGATCCAGGATTACCTGATCCATTTCATACTCGCCGATTTTCATCGTTAACCTCATTTCCCTTCCTATGCACAATGCATACTTTCCAAGTTTATGTACCACGCACAGTTCTCTTGACCCCACGCACCTAGTGATAAGTTCCTGTAGTCCTTTTACTACCTTGTTGTCGCGCAGCAGTTTCATGCATGTCTCCAGAAAGGTAGTGAGCAGTGAAGGATCCATCCCTAGTTCTAGTTGATCCTTACTACTTGAAGTGGAGGCTTCCGTGAAGCTCTTCTTAGCTTCCATGAATGTCTCCTTCACACATTCTAGATCAAACTCAGGTTCCTTTAGAGGAGCCTTGTGAACCCACACACTTTCTTCTGACTGCTTACCTCTATCATCGCTAGTGGTCATACCATTCCTAAGCATCATGTTTACATTCCAGTCTTCTTCACGCAACTCAGACCTCATCATTTGCAAAGTCTAAGTCGGAGGAGGCTGGAGTACTCATCTTTCGTGTAGCCTCACTATCAATGCAGGGCAGTCTTCTGCCTCATGATCAAACTGAGTACAATACAAATATGATGTCCTTGTTAGGTTTGTACAATCACGGGCATAGTGCCCTGGCCCTCCGCAATTGTAACAAATTAGTTGTCTGCAACCCCTTCCTAGTCCCATTCCACCTCGACCTTGTCTGCACCCCTGAAATCCAACGCATGCCATCCCTGTATTTGGGTCGAGAGCTCGCATTTTGTTCTGCACCTTGTAGGCAGGATTCCGATCCATCATTAGTTCATAGCTTCTATAAGTGCATTCATCATGGCCTACCGACCTGCAGAAATTACAAAACAATTGTTGGGACGTCTGCGTATCCTTCTACAATAGATGAAAATTATCCTTGGTGTGTTTTCCTCCTATCTGATAGGTCACACACCATAATGTAGGTGTCATGCTCAATCCTGCTTGTGCCTCAGGTCTTAATGGCATCGACCCTTCTCCTACCAAGTAATTCACAAACACTAGAAAATGGTCCTTATCATGCCCCTGGCCTTTGAATTTTATGCACCATACCTCCTCGCGCGCCTCTGGCCAAGGCATCCTGCCCTATTTCAAACTCTACATCTCTAGAGATAGATTTTGCAGTTGCACGTGGATTTGTTGGAATCCGAGACCAGGGTCTTGTACCCCTGGTCTCATGCAGTCTCATTTCCATCTCCAAATCTTCGGCATGGGTGGAAAGTTTTTGTTGTGATAGCTCCGTCCTTAAATGCAGTGTTAGCAATGCTACAAATGATGTGCGGTGTTGTCCATCTATCAAAGTCACGTTGGCTTTGTGAATCATACCCTTCAGTCTTTGATCTAGATCCTAGGGGGTCTCACCCGTGAGCATCGTGATCTACTTAAAACCAATAAATGATTGTGTCTCCGACTTTGGCCTACTAAATTCCCTGTTCAACGCGGTCTGGATTTCTGTGGTTCCTGCATTTGGATGGTCATTAGAATGCTTGATGTACCATGTTAATGCACGATCCTGTAATGTGCTTACCGGCCTAACCTTTTTGATATTATCATCCACAATGCCTTGTGCTTCCCGTACTGCCCTTACCATGAACTAGAATTGGTCCAGGTCTTCATTCCCTACTTCTCTTAATACCAGTAGTTTGATCGCACTTGCCATAATGAACTATGGTGGTGGTGAAGGTGGGGTGGGTGGAGATGGAGGTGAGGTGGGTGAGATGGGTGGTGGTGTAGGTGGAGGTGGTAAGCACAGAATTTTCTACCTTATCAAACTAGCCGCACTTCTCAGAGAAACTTTCACGAGCCCATCCTTGCTTTCTCGCGAGGGTGAAATCAAGGGACTAGTTTCTAATTCTTCATTATCTCTTCTTTTGTAGATCTTCCCACTTCGCATAGTCCTAAACATTAATTTATTCGTATAACCCATTTTTCACACAATAGCATCTTAATCCAAGTGTTCAAAGATTTAATATACTTACCTCATGGTCCTTTGAGGAAGCTTCGCTTTGCCTCACTGTAGCTGATAGTCGTATCTACCGTGAACTCAGTGATAAATCCTCCTATAATTTGATCGACCCAATGGTCCACATCTCGCGCAATCTTATCTCCTGACGCTTCTAGTCTGTGCACTGATTCTGGAGTCCACACGATTGGTTTGTTGAGTCTACACCTTCCCTAACTATCTGCTAGCTTCGCGATCCGCCCATACAACTCAGAAGGAAAGGATGCAAAGAAAATTTCATGGACTTCTGTATTTAAGTAGCGCTCCAACCACTGTTCCTTATATACTCACGGATTCCTATTTTCCTACGTCGTGAACTTGTGAATCTTCTTGTCCAACCACCCTTCAATTTCTTTCTTAGTTGGATTCCAGTGACCCAACATCAGACATCCCTTATGCAGATCCCGATCCTGGCAAAGGAACCATTTGTTGGCTTGTATGGGCCTAACCCAAGTTCGTAGATGGTTTAGCCAAACAAATCTCAGTACTACTGGCCCTTTTGGAAACATTCCATGGAGGGTGGACTGAGATCTCACCCAATGTAGTATGGGAGGGTTTTATAACCAGGTTTTCGCACCCTAGAGATGTCTGATGGTTTGTCGATGATCCGCTGTTTGACCTTATGCACACGTTGCTATACGCACCTATCAGTACCTCGTAGCTTGCAATGCTGCCTTCGCGCAACCCTGTTTGAGGTGCAATCCATGTTATTACCCAAGTTCCTTACTATTAACCTGAGGTTATCCGATTACTTAACTTATCTATATGAGCCCAATTATACTTAATAGTGTTCAATATTCATATAAGTGTGCGCGATAAACAAAATAGTATAATTGCATAGAAAATCATAGAAAAACAGATATAGAGTATTTAGAATCAAACCTCTCTTTATTATTCTTCTTTCTGGGTTACAAACTCAACTTCGCCCTGCACACTTAGCTGCAAGGGTCCACGCACTCAGCTGCGGACTCTACTAGGCCTCTGTGCACTCAGTTGCAGAGCCTCTTCCTACTACTACAACCCAAGATACTTACACTTCTTCTCTATCTACTACTAGATCATTTGTTCTTCTCTATCTCCTCTACAACTTAGAGCCTCACTCTATTTATACATTTCCATGGTCTGCGGGCCATGGATAGGATGACATGACATTACATGACAAAACTTAGGGCAGCCAACCCTATGAATCAATGTACATTTTATGCTCTGTACCCACAATTCGCGGAGTCTTACAACATATTTGACCAAAACTTGGGCTTTGAGCCCCAAAACATGTTGTGGGGGGATTCCATGCCCAAAAGTGCAATTTGTAGAGTGAATAGTGGAGAAACTAGGAGAGGTCATAACTTCTCCATTTTTCGACTAAATTGGGTGAAAAAAGAGGCTAGATAGCCACTTTTTAACATTTTGGACTCACTGGAGTAGGTATCAAAATCAAAGGACCAGTTTTAGAGAGGATGTTTTCAAGTTGAAGTCTATGGTTTCCATGGTCAACCAGAGCGTTGAATCATTTTATGGAGGAGTTTGAAGATGAAGATGACCTTGCAAGGGTTTTCTAGCCTCCATGTGCTTTCTACAACAATTTTTACATCAATGATGTAGTTTTTATTCCTCTTTTCTCTATGTTTTGGAGAAGATACTTTTTTATGTACTTCAAGGGGATTGTGGTACTGTTGATTCTCTATGAAGTTGGAGTATGGGGTCTTGGTGTAAGATGTCTTTATTTGCTGAAAGTTTACATGTCTGACTATAGGTTAACATGTATTTGGAGTGACAACTCTTACAGAAGTTGTTTCTTTGAAGTAGAAACTAAACACTCCATGTCTCAACACTTTATGTACTCTTATTTTTCTAAACATTGAGCATAATGAGAAGGGGTCATGCCATTAGAGCTGATCAAAGGAGATGTCGCCTAAGAGTGGTGAACTCCTTTAACAATGGCTGGTGTATCATTGATTGATGCATGACTCTGTTCAATGTTTTTATTTCATGTTTAAATTTTTTCATGAAATTAACATAAGAAAACACACATAAAAACTCATGTTTTTACTTGCTATTTTGGAGCACAAACCTCAAGCACATTTTTGTATTCTGATGAGGATCTTAACATAGAAAATTAATATTCCACATTCAAATCACTGAAGGCTCTTCTTATTGGCGTGGAGCTATTCACAAACCCGACACAAGGTCTAGCACCATCGGCATGTGGTAGGCAAGGTTAGATCCTCCCTAGAATCTACACCAATTCTGTGTTAGGTAATCCATGCAACAGTGCCTATGCCTCCCAGGGGGGCATTTCCTCCTCATGGAGTGGGTAGACTAGTAGGCAAGTAACTCATTGGAGAACCAAAGCTCAAGAGGGATAATTTCATAAATTGCCTTAGGCAACCAAGAGCATCACAATGAACCCATATTTCTCATCTGAAGGTCATCTTCATCTTCAAACTCCTCCATAAACTGATTCAACACTCTGGTTGACCATCAAAACCATAGACTTCAACTTGAATACATCCTCTCTAAAAGTGCTCCTTTGATTTTGAGACTTACTCCATTGAGTCCAGAATGTTAAAAAGTGGCTATATAGCCTCTTTTTTCACCCAATTTGGTCGAAAAATGGAGAAGTTAAGACCTCTCCTAGCTTCTCCACTATTCTCTCTACAAATTGCACAAAATCCGGCATCATCCTATAATTTTTCTTACCAAGCACTCTAACTGAGAAAAAATTTTGTTGAGAATCGGGAAAAATTTTTGGAACTTTAAAACATCCTCTAATGCTTAAGTTCTGAAATCTTTGGCCACGTGGGGGGGCCACGTGTTTGGGGGCTAAGGCCAATGACCTGCCCGCACTAGCTGGGACCCCCACTCCACCACCCACACTTTGTTCACATGGCCAGTTTTGTGGTTACGGTTATTAGCGTAGTTATGGTTTTGGGGCCATCGTTAGCCCCTAACCATGGTCCATGGACCAAGGTAGGGGGTTAACCACGATCCCATCCCCTGAACTCGCAAACCATATCACTTTAAATTAACCTACCTTCCCCATATATTTAAGAAACACCGTGCGGGCATAATCCTCATCTATGCTATTGGATGTCGAGGGGTTGAGCCTAGCCTCCACCCTATCCACCATAACAAATTTTAAAATGCCATTAGGAGGATATGGGGCAACCTCAAGCTTATCCACGTGTCACCTCCTCATTAGCCAGAAACAAAAACTTGTGACCAATAGAATGATGCCACTGAGCCTATGAATATTCCAAGAATATGCCAAAGGAATATACCACAGGAATATACCAAGAATATGGCAAGGCTAGTTCAGGAAAGTCTGTTCAACAGGAAAGCTGGCAGACAGGAGGGTTTTTAAGTCCCCCTTCTAAGGCACCGCGAAGTGTAGAGTCAGGAGCCTTTGATCGAGTCATGGTGGGAAGGAGTAGGAAATAATTTTTGTAGCTTAAAGGTATGAGGTCATGAACTTATAGGAAAAGTTGGGCCAACCTTATCCTCAAAATGGTCAAAAACCAAGTCAAAGGAGACCCCTGATTGGTGGAAAGAGATTCTCTTCATGCGATTGGTTAGAATGACAGGGAAGAAGGTCGTAGGGTAGAAGCCAAAAGGTAAATTGAATTATGAATCAGGGACCTAACAGCGGGAGAGCACTAGGGTTATGTCAAGAGGCAGTGATGGAAGTTCTTCTATTACCTCGTCCATTGGGTGAGGGAAGACTGCCATGAGGCAGGGCCACCCCATGAAGCCAAAAGCTCTGGCCACTTGTGGGGAACCAATATGAAATCAATTTCCCATGCATTCCTTTTTCGTTTCATGTGGAGGCCATATTGGCACGATGCCTTGGGGGTATGTGATCAAGGGTGCGGCATCTTAGGTGTCTAGTGGGCTACTTATGGGTGACATGTGGAATTCTTCTTAGATAGTCTTAGGGTATGGTTGTGTCGCGGTAAAAACACAACCCCCATTATTCACTTAATTCTCATTATGGGGACCATTTGATTGAATTATTGGTTATATTACTATTTAATTTTGAGCATTTGGATGGCTTCAATGAGTTCAATATGTTCCTATCTTCCTATCATAACTCGCTTGATCTCATTTGGACATTTGGTTTGCAAATAGTGGCTAATTAAAGATTGGATGTTTTTTTTACTACTTTTCCCTTATATAATATATTTTACCTTTTATTTTATAAATATTTCTCTTTGTAAGTAATTAGCTTTTTGTAAATGTTTATATGTGCAAATATTGTTTTTCTATTTTATATCATGCATTTTATAGCCCCTGAGACCATGAATCATACCTAGGCTTTAAGCCTAAATCATAAAACAAGTGGTAGACACACACAGAGATATATTATAATATATATATATATATATATATATATATATATATATATATATATATATATATATAATTGGAGCTATATTAAAAATATTCAAATTCTGGACTCATATTTATATGGCTTATGGCATATAGTTAAATTTAACATATCCAATGAGAGAACCCACTTGCCACATCATTACTCATGTTCCCATCAAAGTCAACACTTATGAGAGATTTTCAACTGAGCAAGCTTTTAAAAAAACTCTGATATAACACCCCCTCTTATCACCGATATTCCGATATGCCAATCCCACCAATATTTCGATAGCAATACAACCTCTCGCTCTAATCTCTGATCATATCTCCATCACTGATATCCCAATGCACCTCCCCCTCTGACTTTCGATATCTACCAGGCTCCGATATGTCGGACCCTATATGAATATTAACGATGGTCTAATAAGAATATCACATCCGCCTTTATATTAGAACTTTTAAATGGTAACATTCATAAAACCCCTGATAATCCATTCAACTCCGATATGTCAAACCTAATATGCATATTAATGATGGTCTAATCGAAATATCACATCCACCTATATATCAGAAATTTTAAATGGTAACATTTGTAAAATCCTCGATAATCCATTGACCTCTAATATTTGAACCCGATACAGTTAAAATAATAAATGTGAAATCGCATCCGCTCCATATCGGAGCCTCCCAATATCAACGTTTTTTTTTTTTTTTGCAAATAATAAAAAGTTCCAATGGGCTTACCTACAATACCACTCAGCGCTTGCCATGTGTATCATCCTCTAGCCACTGTTATACCCACTAAATTTAAAAAGGAAACTTAGTTATAAAGTTGGGCATTTAAATGATTGTTTAAGGATTGGTATCACGTTTGCTCTGTAGCACCCATATATCGTAAGATTTATTGTGTGACTATGTTTATACCTCTGGTATGTATTTCTCTAATGCCTATCAATGCTTACCATTTTTCACCTCGAGGGGGGCGATGTATTATTAATAGAAAAGTCATGATATATATTGATTTCGAGTTTAATGTGAGTTTGTTCAAAGTTTGTTTTACTCTACTTTTAGTATATAGTGGCTAATTTTGATTTTGTTTTTGACAGAGGGCTTCTGATATATGGCTAAAAATGAAAGCAATCCAATGAAATTCCTCCATGTAGAAAATGAACCCTTTATTAGCACAAAGCTATCGAAAACCACTGGGTTAATATTAGCACTGCGAGGACTAAATTCAGCAATTCATTCTTAATTGTCCCATCAACGTTTTTCCAGATCCCAATCAGATAAATCCTTTTGTTTAATTGTATTTTTAATAACTCTATTGTTGAGATATTCGGGGAAATGGTTAATATTTCTAAATCATGTATAAAAACCCATCACTGGGCTGACTTAGGGAGGATTTGAATCTAGGAGAAGAGGCAGAAAAATTTAGGAGCGTTTAGTCTATTTATAGAGAAGTTTCAAGACTCATTTGCACTATTATAGTGGGCTTGAATTATTCTTTGCAGACAGAGATCAAGTTTCTTAAAGTAAGAAATTTGCACTACTGCAATCTTTTGAGGTTTTGTAACTTGATTCATATTCATAATAAAGTTTATTTCTATAATTGTTGTATGGCACTATTATTTGCATCAATTATTGAAATAAATGTTTTCTGTTTTCAATTACATTCTATTGTATGATTTATTTGTTGGCTTTAGCACTATTATTAAATGTTATTTGTTAGTCCATTTAAAATTCTGATCAAGAAACCTTGTAGAATTAATCAGAAATACATCTTGAAAACTGGAAATTGTATAAGAACAAACATTTATTTCTTTAGGCTTGCTATCTATCTAACAAGTTAAAGTTTTAGATGTTTTTCTTTTATACATGACATTTTATTTGAACTATTTCAGTCTTATGACATGAATTTCTTATTCTTATACATATTTTTATTAGGAGTTGAAACTATTTACACTTAAGTGTCTAGTAACTATTTATTAGGCATTTAGTTGTTTGTATTTATTTTAACAAGGATTAGATCTCATGAAATATTTCCTTGGTCTATTTCCTTCATTCCAATTCCAATTCCTACATGCTTCTTTTCCCATTATTTTAGCTTTCTCTCGATTGAAAGAAAAACTATTATTTCCTTAAAATGAGATAGGATAAGTGCATCATAGGTCAATTTTTGTATTTTAATTCTTGTTTCTACATCTTATAAGTCCTCTTCCCAAAGAGGGAAACTTTAGTTGTGGCTTGGTTAGTGAAAGTCATATTTTAAGCCAATGGAGATAGAGAGAAGGTAAGTGAAGATAGTTTAACTAGTTGGAACCACCATTTCAATGGAAAAAGAGCTGCTCTAAGTTCCTAACCAGGTGGTCTCCCTTATAATATTGTAGGGAGAGATTTTCAATTCTTCAACATTTTTGGTGCTAGAAGGAGGGCCAGTGAATTGTTTTATTTGAATAATTTTTCTATTTAATATGGCCCCATGTAAAATACTTCCTTGGAGTTGCTTTACTGGACCCCATCTAAAAACCACTCCAGTAAAGGCAATCAAGATCCTGTCTCAGGTAAAATATAATGGTAATACATCTACTTTTAACATTCTCCTTCAGTTGATCTTAAGTTGCAATAATTTCGATATTGACAAAGATATTATTTGCATAATATTTACTCTAACTTTGATAGTAAAATCACTTCCAGTTACCTATATTCGTAGCTGGGATGAATTTTCAAATATTTTCCTTCACGCATTTCAGGAATATGACTATGAAAAGGTGTGTGATTAGTTAGAATAATTGTGTAGGATGGAAGGTGAGACTTTGCATATGTTTTATGTTAGATTTAAATTAATTTCAATGGTCCAAATATTTTCCTCCTCAATTCCAATTGATTGGATGGTTTAGGTATTTAGTGTCTTTGTCTTGTGATAACTATCAAGAACCAAAAAGTATAGCCTTTGTTAATAGTGATACACTTGCTCAAAATGACAATTTTGATTCTTCGCAAATTGAAATTCCAAATGATAATGCTAGAAATGCTCCAAATTTACATAATGTTGATCAAGTAGAATTTCAACAAAATGCACAATCTATTAGCAACAATCAACAAAAACTAAATCAGCAGCAATTAAATCAACCAGAGAATGTCGACAACGCATAGTCTACTATTGAACTTAATTCACAATATGCTCATAATAAGATGGAGTAGCTCAACAACAATTTTCAAATCAATCAAGTACATGAAAAATACGAATTGCCTATTTTGGAAAATCAAAAATCATCTATGCATAAAGAAACCTTCAGGTATATATCTTCAACTTTCTATTTTTCTCTCTATCCTGATATCTTTAACAATATTAATATAATTTATAATCAATCAACAGTTCGTTTGAATAAATATTTAATATTAGAAAACAGAGGAACTGATTTTAATAATGAATTATTAATTTCTGATATTGGTAGAGAAAATTTAATTGGTAATTCAATCAATAATCCTAAAGATTCTCTTAATTTCGTATTAAATCACTTGCCTAATTCTGATTTATTTAATTCAGAGGAAAAGAACACTTGTGAAGTTACTTATGATGATGACTTGGAAAATGGAAATGCTCAATCTCTTTTCTCTTCGAAAATGATTTTATCTAATTCCTTTGGTGAGTCTATTTTTGAAGACAAAGATAATTTTAATCAAGGATTTATTCCAGTTCATTCTAATTTTCAAATATTCAATCATCCTATTAATTTTTGTATTCAAGAACCTATCCCAGTTTTTTATTCCGATGATGATAAAATGACATTTTTCGATCATAAGCTTGAAACCTTCCCATTCCTGCAAGAGAAAACAAGCAATGAGTTTAGTTTTATAATTTCTATTGATGCTCGTGGGAAAGAAATTTTCGCAAATGATTCTCAACCATGTTGTACAATTACTTGTAACATTAATGTAAACTTGAATCTGTTCCATTTTCAATTCCCTTGGTTTGAATTTAATTTTCTTTCGAATCTCATTTTTTAATTTTGGAGCACATTGTATTGGTAATTTGAACATTCAAACTATAGACACTCATCAAGTGAATTAATAAGCATATATGAGAATCAATTCAAGAGTTTCAAGCAAGGACATCGACTACTTTTTATTTTGAAATTGTATTTGTTCATTCTTAACCAATTTATTTATGATTTTCAAATAAGTTCATCACAAATTCTAGCACCTGAGAGTGCACCATTTCATTTTGATTAGCAATGGGACACTTCTAGAAACCTTTTACATGTCCATCCATTCTTTATTGATCCATTTCAAAAATATCTGGAAGTTCCAATGCTCAAGCATTTTTCTGACTTTTCTAGTTTTTGGTAGGCTTCAATAATTAAAAATGTCTCATTCAAGCCTGACATGATGTTTCCTCTTCCTTTGAACTTCTTCCAATCATTCACTAAAATTCATGTTATTTTTTATGATCATGTAAAAATTTGGTTGGAAAATTTCAAGGTAATAATTTTGTAAATAAATTTATTTTGCTAAATTTGTTAATTGTGCATAATACGCTGGAATTTTCTTTTTATAATTTGGTCCCCCCATGCTTGATATCAGCGACGTATTCCTTAATCCTTTGGTTAATAGACCAACCTATTTCGCCAATGTATGAGGTCCCACATGAACACCGGATAACATAAACACCTTTCAAATCCATAGGGTTCACTTGGTCTTTAACAGACCTTAGGAAGCTCTTAATGGTGTTAAGGGGTCTAAAGGTTGAGGGAACATTATGCTTCTTTAGGATTCTCACAATCTTGTCAGTCGTCCCTTCGATGAAGGGGAAGTGAACTCCTCCACGACGATCAGTAGTGTCAGTCTTAACCTTATGACCCTTACTAGCTTTGAGGAAAGCTTTAACTCCCTGTTGCCTACTATAACCATTCTACTTTAATTTATATTAGTATTACTATTTATTTATTCCTTATCATTTTTTATTTTTTTTTAACAAATTTTTAATCCTTATATTTTTTCAGATACCAAATAAATAATTAAATAAGGGAATAAAATAAAATAAATAAATATTAACTATTTAAACGAATTAAATAATTCTCTACCCTAGTCAAATATAGTTGTTTGGTTCCCGGATGTGGGTGCTTAGAAAAGATAGTAAGGTGGCAGCAGAACAGGACAGCATGTGGCCATACCACATGGCCCTCCATAACCCGACACATCAGTCTAGAAATGGAACTAACACCAGCCATAAATGGCATTTATGTGGGTGTCGTCTTCAACCAGTCTGCAACTACCCACCTCAGCTCCACGCAAAGATGGCCTCTGATAATAATCACACCATCGCTCCTATCCATTATCCTCTGCCTCTGCAATGTCTCTACCCTCAGGTTGCTGCAACACCTAGTTCTCGCACTACCACGAGGAGGCACTGCAATCTCCTCTGCTGCATTGATTTAGGCCCGAGAACTCACTTCACTCAAAGCCTGGTCTGCCAATTCACCTTCCACACAACCTCTGCAGTTAGTCCCTTCTCCGAGCTGCCTGCTAATTCCCCTGAGCCCTCTCATGCTCAGAATTCCTCTGTTCTTCCTCGGCATAACCAATTCAATCCTCGAGAATCCTCCACCTCCCCACCTGCAAATCCTGAGATCATCACAATCATGGTGAGAACTCGACATTGCATGTGGAGTAGAAGCAGGGATAGTCGAGATGAAAAGCATACGCCCCCGCCCCCCCGCCCCCCAACAATGCCCAGCCTGATTCTTGCTGCTCCATTCTCCTCCACATCCATTGCTCATTTCCCGTTGTCCTTTCTCTGGAAGATACCCAGATATTGCGCAGTGGTAGAGAAGCAGTCACAGGCCCATGGCATCCAAAGTGCAAATGTTGCCACCCAAACAGAGAATTCCCTCACCCCCCCTCACCCCTCCCACTATACCACCCAATTTCACTTACAGAATTCACTGAGTTGGCTAGAAATCATAGCCACGATAAACATAACCTCCAGTGAGTATACAAGTTCGCAGGCTAAGCAGGATGCTCAGACCCACAACTGCAGACTAGGGAAAAGCAATAGTGGCACAAAGTAGAAGGCCGCTAAGAGGAACAGGGATGACAGTGAACCAGGAAAGCAACAGAAGGTTGGGAAAACTGAAATTTTGCATGGCAAGGAGCTGGTTGGAAGCGAGCATGCAACTGAGGGCAAAGAGGGTGGCACGAAAGCTACTGGTGGCACCTCGGATGACACATCAAGCATGCATGCAGCGGAAGGCAACTCAGTAGGCATTCAAACAACAAGTGGCATGCCGCGCGGCACGTCAGCAGAGGATGAGTACCTGTGTCGCATTGTGGAAGAGCCCAACCCATACAACATCGAGGGGGTCCCTTGCATGGTCAGAGTGCCTAACCCATATGTCTAGTTGTCAGGTGTCACCTTGTAGATCAACGAAGGTTTTACAAGCTTGTTGTTTGAGATTTTTACTCCTATTTTTTCAAACCTTTTGGTATGTTTTAATTGTTTTTGAACTAGGACTTCTGTGAGGGTTTTTTTTTGTAATCTCACTCAGACTGGTTTCCCCTCGAAGGGCAGTCAATTTTCTTTTTTTGAAAATCATGACATAACGTTGTTATGCACCGCAGAGGTCGGGGCCTTGATGTATTATTATTTTGCTTATCTTTAATAGAATAGTTCTACTTAGAAAAAAAAATTATATATATATATATATATAGTCGTTGGTTAAATTATAATAATATATAAATTAATTAAATTAATTAATTAATTAATAAACATATAATTCATCAAATTTAGTTGTTTTCCTCTAACCGTTAGGATGACCTATCTTCCTATTTAACCTTCTTCTGAGATCTGTCTCTTCATCTTGTCCTGAAAATGAACCACACTCGCTGGTTCGAAACGCGTTGACCAAATATTGGAAATGTGATTTTTTCCGAAAATCTTCATAAATTAACATTAATGTTAAAATACCAAATAAAATTATAAAAAAAAACGTAAAAATAATAATAATAATAATAAACAATTATAGGGTGAGGCTGAAATCTGATTCTAAGAATCGAATTTTAGCCCCGCCCACTTAAAAAAAATAAAAAAATTATTAACAATTATTTTTTTGTTAATAATTTCTTTCTCTTAAATGGGCGGGGTTGAAATCAAATTCTGAGAACCATATTTTAGCGTTGCACAGGGCCACACCGCACGAGCCCCTGCGTAGGGTTGTAAACCGATTCTCAGAATCAGATTTCAACCTCGCCCTTGAAAAGAAATATTATTAACAATAATAAT
>APFE031005667.1:11073-43567 GCA_000404065.3 Pinus taeda | reverse complement strand
TATTTTTTCTTTTGTTTTTAAATTTAGGTTTTCATTATGTGTTTGAAATTTTAATGTTTTTTAGAGTCATGATAAAATCTTTTACGCCATTGTTTTAAAATGCTGAAAATTTAAAAAAAAATAGATGTTATTTCAACGTCAACACCTCTCATTTTCAAGGTGTTTTTTGCACAATTTTTGCACAAAAAATTGGTTTTCATTGTCATGTTTAAAACATGTTGAAAAGTTTCCCTAGAAAAAAAAAAAAAATGTTATTCCACCATCAACACTTTTCATTTTCGAATCGATTTTTCATGTTTTTGGGGGATTTTTTTGCTAGAGTTCGCATTTTGAGTTTATAGTTCTCGTTTCAAAGTTTACATTGTTTTGAGAAATACATGGGAAAACTTGAAGATTCATGAGGTAAACCTACAATCAATAGTCTTCCAAGTATGTATTATCAAGTTCATCTTCATATGTTGTTTGATTTTCTCTTTTTTCATAATTTTTTTCTTATTTCTGGTTTGTTTCTTTTTTTAAGTCTTTGTTGGCTTGATTTTGGAGACTTGAAATAAGCAAGCAGCCAACCTTTTCAGAATATGCAACATATTTATGGAATTATTTGTTGTTTCGTCAAAATTTGAGGATTCTTTAATTTTGCTTCTATTATAACCCTGATAGGTCTTTAATACAATATTGCAAGATTCATATTGGATCATTATGATATCATAATTCTCATCATAAGAAAGTTTTGATAAAATCATTCTCCGCTCAAATATTTCTAATACTTAATATAATTATTAAAAGGGCTTTTGGTTAAAAGGTGAAGTTGAGTTGGGTGATTTCTTTTGAATTAAATACTTTAAAAGGCCTAAACCCACAGAATTTCCACGTAGAATTATTAGAGCTTTTGAATATCGAAACTTTTCATATAAACATCACTCAAAATATCTTGATATAAAATCTCTGATAAAAGACCTCCAATATCCCTTCTCGCTTATTTTTCAGTCGTTAAGTTTTAATAATAAAATACAACCATAAGATTTATCTGATATTTTTCTTTTGATATGCTCATGTATGCAGACCCACATGAATTTAAATTTAGAAATATTGAGTAAATAATCATATTGTGTCTCTCATCAATGCAGCTAAAATGAAATGCTTACACTCTTTATTGCTTAGATTTGCTACAAACAAAGGAAAAATCACACAAAATGCTTCCAATGAATGATCTTATCCACAATTTTATCTTTGCATTTTCCAAATATTACAATCATCGAGTTGAGTTAAACCATTGTGTCGCACTCATTCATATTTTTTTCTCTTTAGTCATATTCCTTTATTTTGAAGGGACTCAGAGACTCTAAATTGGTGAATTTTGGAATCCCAGTCCTTTGCTTTTCATTTTTTCGAGATCTTTCTTCAAAATTTCAAATTTGTTGGCTTATTGGACTCTTGGGTTTGTATTATATCGGAAGCATTTAAAACAAATTCTAAGATTTACCTCGCCGAGATCCACATTTCCTTTTCCTTCACTATCACGTCCATTAAACTTAGCCAGGGAAATGGCCTCTATTTCACTGTCTTCACTGGAATCTCATAGTCTCAGAGTTTTGTAGGTTGATTTTGGCTTCAGAAAAGGTTTTCAAGGTATTTGACTCCCGATTTAGTCTCATATTTATTAAATCTCATACTCGTTTCATTGGAAGTTTATTTTACAAGTAAATGTAACTGCTCTCGCAATAATTTTTACAAAACTTCAAATTATATCATTATCAAAATGAAAGTCATCAGAACTACTTTATAAACTCTTACAAAACTTTTACCTTTGATGTGTAAATGTTTGATATACTAGAAAGGTAATGTTCCCAGATTATACATTTAACAAGCATTCATTATCGAGCATGATCATTATCGTAAGTTTTGTTTGTAAAAGTTACACAAAAACTTTTGTTTTAAGATCTTTCTTCCCTTTAATATTCTAAATATCGAAACTTCTTGTATTGGAGGTGAAATTTAATTAAACTTTTGAAAATAAACGTCGTCGGAAGCATTATGAAGCAAAGCCTATTTATTGGAGTTTTGCTCATTAAGATTTTTGGAACACTTTATCTCTTACCTTTCAGTTTGATTCTCTAGGAAACTCGTAACTTTAGAATATCGGGTTAAGAATCTTTGTGGGTCTTTGATCAATTCATTATGATCTTTCACTATGCTCACATGAAGTTTTGCTTTATATATATATATATATATATATATATTCTTACCTTCATGTTATCATGGTGGTTAAAAGCTTGGATATATTTTAATCATAATTTTAGCAAATCCAAGTATTCATTCAATGGGATGACTTTGTGACTATAGGGATATACATTTTTCATAGTGTATGCACATGGGCCTCTATTACTCTTTTCGGCAATCTGCATGGCTAATGAGAAATGTCATCACCTGTGGTTCATTTACGTTTTTGCCTTTGACTCATTACTAGATTCACATTTTATTATCTCAATCATCTTTTAGTGAGCATCTTTATTTACTTTTGAAGGCACTCTTGAGAAACCACTATGATAATGCAACAATTGATAAAGAATTTAAAATAGGGAAAGATAATCGATCATGTTTGAATTCTCTTTTATTTGAATTTTTGATATATCGCTCCATACTTATCATATAAAGATTCAAGTCTTCTTCATATACATAATTGCTACATTATTTAGGATTTTGAATCAATTTCAATATTTTGGGATTTATATAAATTTGGGATGGAAAAAGCAAAGAGAACAATCATCGTTGCAATTCATAAAGAAGCATATTTTCATTTTCATTTCTGATAGATTTGATTTACTTCCGATTCCATGAACATGAAATTTTGTTTTCTTTTAGTTGACTACTTGCTTTAGTTTAAATTTAATAAATGATGATTTTGGGTCGATAAGATTTCAGAAAATTCAACTTATTCATGCTTTTAATTCTAATCAAAAGAAGAAGCTATATTTTGTTGGAGAAAATGATATCTCCCAGGTAAGATTAAATGAAATTATCCAATGGTAAGCTTCATATGCCCACTTTCATTCATTTTTGTTTCTTTACTTTTGGTTTTAGTTTTGTTTTTAATTTTTGCTGATATAAAACTATGTTTTGCGGGACTTCATAATCCTTTTTCACATCCTCGGTGACTTAGATTTGGAGCGCATTCTCTTTGTTGTTTGCCTCTAAATTTTGGAATAACAGTTACAATGTTTATTAAATCAGCGAAACTGGGGAGTTTCTGAACCTTTAATCTATTTCTTAAGCATTTGTTTTATTATAAAATGGTTGAGATGATTTTATACAAGTTTTACTTTGAAATAGGAAAATTTGCAATAGGCAAAGACTTCTCAGTAGTTTATTATCTCCTGTCACTTCTATTCACCATTTAATTTCATAAATCTAATCGCTTATAACTCCCAAGAATAAAATTTACTAGATTCTCAACAAAAGATAAATGTTCACATGATTATCTTGTATTACTTATTTTGTTGAGATAATTGTATAAGCAGTCTTGTTGGGGTTTATCTTTTAAATTTGAGATTTTTCTTTTAGCTTTCGCTTTCTTCATTTTACATTTTGAGAGTTTTCTTAATTCTTTTCTACTTCAGTTTAGATTTCTTTTTCCTTTTGCTTTTAGTTTTGGTTTGATTTTAGTAACTCCGACATGATTCATGTGAAAGGCCTTTTCCTCACCTAACAATCGCTGGCATACATAGGAAATCTTTACTCTATCTATTTCAATGAATTTCATTTATCATTAAAGGTATATCTGTATGGAACCATAAAGCCCTCTTGCTTTAAATTTTTTTCATGGAGGAACACACATCCTTTCTAAGTGATAGGGTTTACATTTTCAAAGAAAATAACTGATTTGAGTTTAACTCAATGGATCCCTCCCACTCCTCCACTTTATAGAACCTATGATTGATAGTCACGGGAAAAGAATTTGGATTCAACATTCTGAAAGTATTGTATCCATTAACATAAGTATCTATTACCATCCCACCTCTTTCACTAAAATACATCATAAACTAAATCTTGCAAATGTGCTTATCAAAAGGGTGATTAAAAGAGGAAGCATGGGAAATATAAGTAAACCCCTCGGGCCTATGAACACTCGCTGCCAATGAGGTTAGGCTTGTTTGGAATAAAAGACAACTTCGTCGGGGTGTTATTCAGGCTTGCTGGTAGCGAAGCGATGCCAGAGACCATTCATAACAATAGATATATGCTTTATCAAAAAACTCTTATCTCTACCTTCTTATTTTTCTCATAAGAGGTAATTTTAAAACAATTTTTTCCCAAAATTTGGATCCATGATTTTTACTCAAGTCTGCTTTTGAGTACTTACCTTTTCAAACTCATATTGCTTAATATATTTATGTGGAACCCATGGAAATGTTTTATTGTTAAATGGTTTTGTGAACTCCATTATTTTTAACCTTTAGGTAAATTAAACTTCGTCATCTTTAACCGGATATAAATGTTCATTCCCAATGTTTCACCATTATTCTCGTAAAAACACAACTCCACCATTATTCACTTAATTATAATTATGGGGACCCTTTGATTGAATGATTGGTTATATTACTATTTGATTTTGAGTATTTGGATGGCTTCAATGAATTCAATATGTTCATATCTTCCTATCATAACTTGTTTAATCTCATTTAGAAATTTGGTTCGCAAATAGAGCCTAATTGAAGATTGGATGTTTTTTTTACTACTTTGGCCTTATATAATGTATTTTACCTTTTATTTTATAAATTTGTCTCTTTGTAAATAATTATATTTTTGGAAATTTTTTTTTTTGCAAATATTATTTTTTTATTTCATATCATGCATTTCATAGCCCCTGAGACCAAGAATCGTACATAGGCTTTACACCTAAATCTAAAACAAATGGCATATATATATATATATATATATATATATATATATAATATATATATATAATATATATATATATATATATATATATATATATATATATAGCATCAGAGCTCTATTAAAAATATTCAAAGTCTAAACTCATATTTATATAGCTTATGGCATATATTCAATGTCAATATAGCCAACGGTATAACCCACCTACCACATCATTAGTCTCGTTCCCATCAGGGTCAACACTTATCGAAGATTTTCAACTAAGCAAGCTTTTAAAAAAACTCCGATATAACACTCTCTTTGATCGACGATATTTTGATATGCCAATCTCACTGATATTCTGATAGCAATATAACCTCCCACTCCGATCTTCGATAATATCTCCATCATTGATATCCCAATGCGCCTCCCATTCTAACTTCCAATATCTACCAGGCTTCGATATGTGGGACCTGATATTGTATTAACGACGGTCTAATCGGAATATCGAATCTGCATGTATATTGGAACTTTTAAATGGTAACATTCATAAAACCCCTGATAATCCATTCACCTCTGATATGTCAGACCCGATATGCATGTTAACGATGGTATAATCAAAATAACACATCTGCCTGTATATCATAACTTTTAAATGGTAACATTCATAAAACCCTTGATAATCCATTCACCTTCAATATTTGGACCTGATACAATTTAAAAAAACAATGCAAAATCGCATTTGCTCCATATTAGAGCCTCCCAATATCAGGATTTTTTATGTGTGAACATTATAAAAGGTTTTGATGGGCTTACCTTATATACCACTCGACTCTTTCCACGTGTATCATCCTCTGGCCACTGTTATAACCACTTAGTTATAAATTTGGGAATATAAATGATGGTTTAAGGATTGTTATTGCGTCCACTCCATAACACCCATATATCGTAAGATTTCCTATGTGACTATGTTTAAACCTCTGATATGCATTTATCTGATGCTTGTCAATGCTTACCATTTGTCACCTTCAGGGGGCTATTGTCTTATTAATAGAAAATTCATGATATATATTGATTTTGGGTTTAATGAGAGTTTGTTCAAAGTTTGTTTTACTCTATGTTTAGTATATAATGGCTAATTTTAATTTTGGTTTTGACATAGAGCTTCTAATATATGACTGATAAAAAAAAAAAACAAACAAACAAACAAACAAACAAAAACAAACAAACAAACAAAAACAAAAAAAACAAAAACAAAAACAAAAACAAAACAAAACAAAGCAAAGCAAACAAACAAACTATTGTTAAATGTTAATTGTTAGCCCATTTAAACTTTTGATAAAGCTACCTTGAAAAATTAATTAGAAATGCATCTTGAAAACTGGAAATTGTATAAGAACAAACATTTATTTCTTTAGGATGGCTAGTTATCTAACAATTTAGAGTTATATATGTTTTTCTTTTCTACATGGCATTTTATTTGAACTATTTCAGTACTATGACATGAATTTCTCATTCTTATACATATTTTTATTAGGAGTTGGAGCTATTTATAATTAAGTATCTAGTAACTATTTATTAGGGATTTAGTTGTTTGTATCTATTTTAACAAGGATTAGATCTCATGAACTATTTCCTTCATTCCAATTCCAATTCCTACATGCTTCTTTTCCTGTCACTTTAGCTTGATCTCGATTGAGAGAAAGACTAGTATTTCCTTCAAACAAGATAGGATAAGTGCATAATAGGTTAATTTTTGCATTTTAATTATTTTTTCTACATCTTAGAAGTCCTCTTCCCAAAGAGGAAAACTTTAATTGTGGCTTGGTTGAGCCCTAAACCAACTTAAGGATCACTTTCTTGCATGATCAACAAGAGGGTCGATCTGATGTCTCTTCTCTATTGGTGGGTGAAAGTCATATTTTAAGCCAGTGGAGATAGAGAGAAGGTAACTGGACCAAGTTTAACCCGTCAAAACCACCATTTCAATGAAAATAAGCTTCTCTAAGTTCCCGACTCAGTGGTCTCCCTTATATTGTTGTAGGCAGAGATTTTCAAGGCTTCAACAGGTAACAGGTTGACATCATATGGGCAAGGTTAGACCCTGGAGGCTAGAACCCTATATGGATGGAAAGTTCTGGGGAAGAAATTGTGGCAGATAGTGTGAAGAAATTATGTGGAATTTGTCATCAAGGTAGCAATCATCACCTGACAAGTCAGGTTCCGCGGAGGACGCACAACTCGGTAACTCGAAATACCATGAGATCTTGGAGACGTGACACATCAGTCAGGTGGATCATTTCTGAAAGGAAGCCATACATTGGGAATCAAGAGGCCCTGGAGTCGCTGCAAAATATATATATGTGTGTGTGTGTGTGTGTGTATGTATATGTATATGTATGTATGTACGTATGTATGCATGTGTATATGTATGTATGTGTGTGTGTGTCTATATATGCAAAAAATGTATATAGATATATAAAAATGGAAAAAAATAATAATAGTATCATATTACATAATCAAGGGAAAGAAAGTTTGCCTAAAATATTTACCCCATTCCTCAAATGTAATTGAAGGGGTCGGGTTATGTTATATTCTAGAAAGACATGGCTCTATGTTCTCAAGACAAAGGATGAAGTATTTGAAAAGTTAAAGGAATTTAGATTTGAAGTGTAGACCTTAACTAAAAGAAAGATAAAGACTTTGAGATCTGACAAGGGTGGGGAATACATTTCTAAATATTTAATTGTGTATTGTAAATAAGTAGCCATTAAGAGGGGATTAATTTTTCCCTACAACCCGAAGCAGAATGGAGTTGTAGAAAGGAAAAATAAAACATGAACTATGATATTTGATCAAGATATACCAAAGTTTCTATGGGGAGAAGTAGCGGTGACAGTAGTATCTATACAAAATAAAAGTCTTGGTAGAATCCTTGATAATATGATACTGGAAGAAGAATTCAAAGGAAAAAAGCCATGTATAGACCATCTCTGAATCTTTTGGTGTCCCGCATACATCCATGTTCCAAAATACAAGTGAAATAAATTGGATTCTATAAGTATAAAAGAGATTTTTGTTGGTTATAGTCTTTCTTCAAAGGCATATAGAATCTACATCAAGGAAGGAAGACAAATTGAAATTAGCATGGATGTTATAATTGACAAAAATCATGCCTACAAAAGATCCAAAGATATACCAATCAAATCTAATGATGAAGATGTACCATTATTTGAAGAAGAAGAGCATCATGAAAAAAAACTACAAACCAAGAAGAAGAAGAAGAAGAAGAAGGACCAAGTGAGCCTATTCAAACTACAATCATTCCTGAAATAAAGAAGAGGCAAAATTGGTTAAAAGTTGCACTTGAAGATGCAAAAGGACATGGAGCTACTAAAGGAACTTTTAGAGAAATAAAAATACCAAAGAGAAATTCAGGTTATGTAGCATACATGACAAAATTGATAGAAGTTGAACCAACTATATTTGAAGAAGATGCTCACTAAGAGGAATGGAAGAAGGAAATGCAAGAAGAATATCAATCCATCGTGAAGAATGGAGTATGGTAAATCATTCCTAGACCAAGTGACAAATTTGTTTTCACCTCAAAATGGATCTACAAAATCAAACATGTTGTTGATGGAAGCATACACAATACAAAGCTAGATTCATTGAAAGGGGTTTCTCACAAAAGGAAGGTATAGACTATGAAGAAACCTTTGCTCCTATTGCATGGTATACTACTATAATATCTTTGGTTTTGGTAGTTGCTACTATGGGATGGAATATCCATTAAAAGGATGTCAAAATAGCATTTATAAATGGAACCATTGATGAAGAAGTATACATTGAACAATTGGAAGGCTTTGAAATAAATAGTAGAGATACACATGTTTGAAAACACAAGAAATCCCTATATGTCTTAAAGAAAGCACATATGGAATGGTATGCAAGGATGGATGCATTTCTCTTAAGAATTAAGTTTGCCAAAAGTTATGCGAATGCAAACCTCCACATCAAAGTGGTGAAAAATGAACCAGTGATTATAATACTATATATGGATAATTTATTTATTATGGGTGTGGAGCATAGAATAAGAGAATGCAAGAAAATGATGGCCGTTGAATTTGAAATAAAAGATCTGGGACTCATGCACTATTGCTTGGGCTTGGAATTCTGGCAAAAACCTGGTTAGATATATTTGGATCAAGGTAAATACATAACCAAGATATTGCAAAAACTTAGTATGATGGATTCCAAGCCTATGACCACTCCCATGATTACTAATCTCAAGAAGTTGAGAAGCTCCAACTTTAGTCTCGTCGATCCTACTAGTTATCGTAAGTTGGTGGGTTCTTTGATGTACTTGGTAAATACAAGACCTGGCATATGTTTTATTTGTAAATTTTCTAAGTCAATTTATTTGGAGTCTCATTATGACCATGAGATAGCTACCAAGCATATCTGGAGATACCTACGTGGCATCATACATCATTGCCTGAAGTATGAAGGAAAGGAAGTCAAGTTAACAGGCTTTACTTATTCCAATTGGGGTGGAAGTAAGACTGATGGAAGAAGCACTGCTAGTGGATTTTTCAATTTAGGATCACTAATGATTTCATGGATGAGTAGAAAACAAGATCTTTTTGTGTTAAGTAGTGTTGAAACATAATATGTTGTTGCATGTGAAGTAAGAAAAGAATTTGTTTGGTTAAGAAAACTCCCATCAAATTTGTTTAGAAAGCCTCTGAATCCTACAGTGATAAATTGTGATAATCAAAGTAGCATCAAGATGTCTAAAGACCCTGTATTCCATGCTAGGACGAAGCATATCAATAAAAAGTACCACTACATTAGGATTTTGATACAATATTGGACTGTGAAGCTACAATATAGCCCGAGAGATGAACATGTAGTTGATGTGCTAACAAAATCTCTTATGAATAAGAACTTTGAATAGTTTAGGAGCATTCTTGGGTTGGTTGATGTTACAGATTTAGTTGATAGGGAGAGATGAAGCATCTTGTGAGAATATGCTTGGGAGGAAATCTAGTCAGCCTATGTGCTTATGTCTAGATCCCGAAGAGGGAGGGTAGTATTGGTCATGGAGCTCTAACCTTAGATATGCACCTAGACCTATGGGTTAGTGGTAGATCTTAAAACCCTTATTGTACCTAGAATCACTAAAGCTTGAGTTCCCTTAATCCCACCTGGATAGAATGCCCTGGTCAAGTATCTAGTCTGCAATAGTACTGAGTGTGCTAAAACTCTTCACAGTTCATTTTATTTTGAAATATTTGATGTACTCTTTTATGTATGTAATTATGAATAGCTCCCTAGTTAAGAGGGAGTGTTGAAGAATGTAACTAGTTTCAGTCTTCATAATTATACTTGTCAAAAGAAATTTTATTATTAAAGAAAATCACTTATTAAAGCACGAGTTCATGCTTGGGTCAATGTTTTCTAGGTCAAAGCCTCCACTGAAGGCTTCTAGGTTTCACCTTGACCCATTAGAGTCATTTTAATTTTTATTAGACCCTTCTTGGGCTTTTATATCATGTAAAAAGAATTATTTTTTAGTCAAAATGGTTAATTGTCACCTCCACACTGATTTGACCTTGTCCCCATGAAGTCGACCTACATTAGGGAAATGTGACCCAGCATAAGGCTATATAAAGAGAGGATTATTGAAATATTGAGAACATTCACTCAATAAGTTTGATCTTTAAGGAAGAGAGGAAGAAAAGAGATTGAAGTAGCTGGAGAAAGACAAAATTTGTCAGGATTACCTAAGTCAAGTTTCTGGGATATCTATCTCTTGCATGTGCAAAGTTTTTGGGCAATGTTCATTTTATCATTGTTTCCATTATTATTTTTATTATCCATTTGATTTCATCCACTTATCCCTTTTATGGTGTTTTTTTTTTTTTTTGAAATGTGAAATTAATCTACCTCCACACTACTTACCTTACCTCATTTTTACTTAGTGAATTTCTTTACCTCTTTAATTATCCATTTTTATATAAGCTTCACATAGATTCCTAGGAAGTGACTTAGCATGATGACTAGGCATTTAGATGGTGACCAAAAATTACCTTATGTAGAAGCTATGCAAGGTTCCACAACTCTCTTTACTTCACACACAAACAGTATGTGAGGCCATTTATTTAAAACCATGTTATTAATACCCTCCCATAATGCATGTGGAATAAATAGGGTATATTTTCAAATAAAAGGCCAAGTTTCATGTGGAGAATAGATTAACAGTTGCTGAGTCCCTACTTTCCGTAGGCTATGACTTGAGTTTCAAAGACCAAATTAAGCAAATGAGGCCTTGTTGTAAAGCTAGAGACATGAAGAATAACCCGTAAATGGTTTCCATCGTTGAAATGGAAACTATCATACAACTTATATTGGGCTTGTGATGTAATATATTTGAGTTCCATTCTTGTTGATTTTGTTGTTATTCAAACTTTATTTTAAATCAAGTGCACAAGTTCCTTTTGATATATATATTTTTTGTTTTCCATAATGAGAAATTCACTCTAATACCAAAACATCTCAAAACAAGGACTACAAAAGTAACCTTATATATTATTTACGATATATAGATTAATTAGAAAAATAGATAGAAGAGAGAGAAGCCAAAATTTACACAATGTTAGAGGAAATGCTTGCTAACAAATTTAAATCCTTAGAATATGAGATTCATACATGGATAGACAACATCATTTAGAGTTTGAGACTCAGATATAGATAATAGAGGATAGATTACAAAGAATGGAAAAACAAATCCAAGAAAATATATAATAACCCATGAAAGAGAGGTTGAATAAGATTGTAATATAAGAAACAAGATTAAACAACTAGAATAAAAGATAAGTAACAATTTGGCCCTAAATAGTTTGGAAAATAAACTATATATCAAAACCATGAAAGAGGATATGAATAAGCTAATTACATTGAATCATAAGTGTAACAAAAGAGATTTGAACCTCATAAATTTTGGTATAAAAGAGTATAAATATGAGTACATGTGAGCAATAGTAAATGAAAAACTAAAAGATAAGTCACAAATTGAAATAACTTACCTCATAGAAGTAAAGAGGTTGGAAAAAAAATCAAACATAAAGATAGGTTTATTAATTTCAAGGTAATATATAATGACCATAAATGTGGCATACTCAGTAAATATTCATGCTTACAAGGGGCGGGAGTATTTATAAATGAAGACATAATTCCAAAGACCAAGTTGAATTAAGAAAATAAGTTTAAAAGGTAAAAGAAGTTAGGAAGGAAGGAAAACGGGCAATAATTAGAAATTAAAAATATATTATAAGGGATGGAGATCAAAATGACAATAATAAATAGGAATGTGGGACAATCCAAATCCTCTCTTAGAATTTCCATGGCTTTTGATGGTGTGAAGGTTTAATGTTAAGTTAGATCCTAAGTGAAATTGATATTATTTTTCTAAAAAAAATTAGAAGCATGAATAATTTAAGGTCCCTAACATTGAAGGATTTTTCTTGTGGTCAACATGGAATAAGAAATCCTATCAGAGAGGGGTTGGAGGCATAGATTATTAGATAATAATGAAGATTTCTCCTACCATTCAACATCATAAGAGAGACCCTTTCAATCAATACATTTGGATATAGATTTGAAAAATTAATGTTATGTATATCTATATCAAAATATGATATTTCATGCATATTAATCATATATTTTCTAAGAGAACAATCTAGATTAAAAAAAAAAAAAAAAAAAAAATTCCCTCTGATAACTTAGAGAAAGATATTTATAGTATGAGAAATCAAGGTAATATCCTCTTGCTAGGAAGTTCCAATGTTAGAATTGCAACCAATTAGGCTATTTTTTAGCAATGATTCCAACTCTAATTATTTATGGCTAGCTAAGGACCTCATTTTAACTAACAAATACAAATAAAACTTTGAATCTGTAATTGAAGATGTGTTTGATACCAAGCTAGTCAAGCTCTATAGTTCCTAGGATCTTATAATTTGTAATGGTCTAGTAAAGTTACAAAAATTTAACCAAATGACTTGCATTCATGGGCTATAAAGTAGTATCATGTATTATGGGATATATGATATCTTTGTATACAACCGAACATAAACACCCCCTCCCATGTCTACCCAAAGTAACCATGACAATTGGGGTAAAGTTGAGATGGGAGGCTACTATAATCATATTCAACCTCCTATGTGACCTTAAGGAAGTGGAATCGATCAAACAACACGCACAGTCATCCAACATCATCAACAGAACCCTCAGGAGACAAGTCAGTCACTCAGACAACCTCTCCCTAGGTCCCACTGTTGTTTTGGATTTCTTAGGCCATATTTTCTCTCATGCTATGGGAAAGGGAGTGAACAGCAACCTAAATTCGCTCTCACAGGCCTGCCTGCCAATGAATGTGAACCAAAATTTTCATGTGCCAATGATCTTGGGATTTAAGCCAATTTTGTAGCCTAGAATCCTGAAATCTACTCAGAACTAGCTACAACCTTAAGAATTAATTAAAGACATGATAACAATGTTGATCAATCAAAATCAACCTTGGGACTAGACTTGAGCAACCCCAATCGGGATTGACATTCTGTCAAACACTTGGCATCAATGCAACCTACACGTTTAGGATACAAGACAGAGCATAAATGACTAAAATGAATTATGAAACATAACCAAAAGGATTAGCTCTGAACTACTACATAATCAATTAGGTCATGCATCCATCCATTTAATAGTTACAAGTAAATACATGAAATAACAATGACATGAACCAATCATTTAACCATTCTTATAACCAGCATAAAACCATATAAATATAAAAGATAATATAGCCATTAAATGCACATATAAATAAGTGCAAAAGTAAGAGAACTTAGCTTTTATTAATCATAGGAAAATATAACTAGGTTTGGGACTTCCACATACCACCCGACCATAGACATGGTTGAACCAATTCTCTCTTTCAGTCAGTCACTCCCGTGCTATATTCCAAGCATGAATGTGGGATTTCATAGAACAACTAACCCATGAACAACCAAGGGAATCCAGAGGTTAAACCACCTCCACCCTTATCAAATCATGATCACACCAAAACCAGTGCTTTGATCACAACCAAGCATAACTTGGAATGCCATCCACAATCCATCACTATCCTTGAGGGATTTTCCATCTCCTTGTCTCTCAGCCTTTACCGCAATCCAAACTTAGATCACTAGGCCCTAAACGGAGAAATTTCTCTTAGACTTTACCATGTATCTCACCAAAATAGATCAAGGGATTCATAGGCCTTTTGGAATGGAAATTGAGACCACCTTCACCCCAGATTCTGAAATCCATCCAGCAAACCAAAGCTCAAAACCTGAAATAAATATCCCAACATACCATGGCAAACAGAAAAGGGCAAGGATAAGCCAAAACCCACTATCATAACCTCGAAAAACCATGCCACCAATAGCAAGAACCATACACCAACATTCAAAGCCATGCATGTCCAAACCAGCTAGGAAATTACACATGAAAAAGGTTACCTGCAAGTATTCCCACTGAAGTTACCTGATCCTGCTTTCCTTTCCTTGATCCTTTATTGCCTTCCTTTCCCTTTTCTTGTTTTTCCTTCCTTGATCCAAAGTTAGAGTGCTCCAAGAAAACTTTAAGTGGCCAAGAGAGTCAGAGAGAAAGAGAGAATAATGAAAGAGCTCCAAAATTGACCTTAACAAAATCCATGAACTAGTCCTCAGAATCCTTTTTATGCATGCACCATCTAATTCTTCATTTTCCATTATTTTCTTTCAATTTCCTCCTCACATGAAACCTGTGACCTTTCACCTTACCTTTCTTCTAATTTCCTTTATTTTCATAAAATGTGCCAAAATGTTGTTTTTCCTTTTAATGCCTTTGCCTTAGCCTTTGCTAATTTTCCTTAGCCAAAACACACATCCAGTGATGCCCACTAGGATATCCTTCCCTAAAATTCAGCTTGGAATGAGTGTCCCTTAACCACGGTCTTATTTTTCTTTATTAACTTTTATTACATGAAATTTTCATCGAGATTGTTATAGAACTACCCCCCTTGGGAAATGATGTCATCAATGTTAAACTAGACCATGACCTCAGCAAAACCACTGAAAAGCAAACATATTGCCCATGGAGCTTTATAACTTAGCTCGTTGCAGTATTTACAATGAAAGACCTTCTCAAAAGAAAAACACCATGACAACATGATAATATAACAACCATAATAATATGACACCCATGCCAATTATTGGAGCTTTATAACTTATCTCATGGTGGTATTTACATCCATATACATATACATACATATATCAAAACATCAATAAGACATATGCTAAACATATACCAACATCAAGCCAAAAATTCTTTCCCTCAACCGACAAACAATGAAGGATATAGGAACCGCATTTGATCTGTCATCTCTCATCTAGCTTCTTCAGGCTCAAAGTTCTTTCACTGCACTTTAACTTTCTCTATGGCTCTGTTCTTGAGCATGAGATGTTTCCATTGCAATATACATTGAAGCTCCAGCTAGAACTCTCCTTCTTGCTCCACCTACAATATAGACCAATCAATAACATGATCAACATCCTTTATATACTTCTTAAGCAATGAAATATGGAAAACATCATGAAATTTCATTGTTGGAGGTAGTGCAAGTCGATATGCCACTACTACAATCCTCTCAAGGATCTCAAAAGGCCTGCAATATAGTGGTGCCAATTTGTCACATGAACCAATCCTCAAAGAAATTTTCTTGGGCTTGATGCACAAATACACATGTTCCCCAACCTAAACCTCCTTGAAAAAAATGTTCCTATCTGCATAGTTCTTCTTCCTATCTTGTGTTTCCTTTAGATTCCTCTTTATAACCTTCATTTCCTACTCCATGTCTTCCAGCATATCCAGTCCAATAAATACCCTGTTCACTAGATCACTCCAAGTGATAAGAGTATTACAACTCCACCCATACAATGCCTCAAAAGGACTCATCCTCAACGACTCATGGTAAACATTGGTGTATGAAAACTCAACCAATGGTAGACACTCCTCCCATTTCTTTTTTTGGTGCATCACATACACCCTCAACATGTACTCTAATATCATGTTGATCCTATTTTTCTATCCATCTGGATACAGATGATATGATGTACTAAAGGCCAACTCTGTGCCCAAACTTCCAAATAACTCCTTCCAAAACTTGGAAGTGAACTTCGCATCCCTGTCAGACACAATATTCTTTATAACACCATGAAATCTAACTACATCTTTCATGAATAACTATGCCACATCGCTAGCTGAGAATGTAGACTTCACTGGAATGAAGTGTGAAACCTTCGTTAATGTGTCCACAGTAACCATGATGGAATCATGTTGCTTCAGTGTCCTCGAAAGACCTATAATTAAATCCATGGAAATGACCTCCCATTTCCATTTTAGAATCGATATCGGTTGTAGTAAACCACCTGGATGCTTACATTCTTCCTTTACCTGCTGACAATCTAGGCGTCTAGCCATAAACTTTGCCACTTCCTTCTTCAAATTAGGAAAATATTACAACCTCTTTACTATCATCAACATATTTTGATATCCTAGATGACCCAGGTATGGCTTGACATGAAACTCCTTCAATCTAAGCTTTTTGAGCTCACTACAATTCGGCACATAGATCCTATCTCTAAACCTCACCAAGCCATCTACCGTGAGATGATAGTCTACATCCTGATCACCTGTACCTGTACCTGCACCTGTACTCTATTGTAACCTGTTCATAATCTCCATGTATTTGTCTTCCCGTTGTCCAGCTTGCAAGATCCTATCTTGTAACTCTGTCCCATAATATCTCATAGCAGCTATATGGTTTACCTGTACCTTCCTGCTAAGAGTATCTGCAACCCTGTAACTATCAACATGCATACACAATGCATAATCAACTACACATACTCATAACTACATGTAGTCAAGCATAAGCAATTAATTCTTGTAACCAACCTACAAGACTGGCACATGTAATCAAATAATCAAGAGTGCAACCCAACATACAAGGATGTAATCAAGCTGCATATAATGAAGCTTCTTAAATGCTTCATATAATTAGGTAACCAGTGATATACTTCTGACATTACATTCGACAAAATCACATCAAGTTCCTCATGATAACCTTACTACAAGCATGATCAACATGATGCAATGCAACACACACATGGAACACAAGTGTAAGATACAAACATGCAACTGACATGCATGCATGACCAATGCACATCGCCCATATAGTCTAAGGGGTTAACCACACTCTAATACCAATCTGTAGCATCCCCCCTAGGTCTACCTAAAGTAACCATGACAGGGTAAACATGAGACGAGTGGCAACTATGATCATATTCGACCTCCTTTGTGACCTTAAGGAAGTGGAATCGATGGAACATCATGCACAGTCATCCAACATCATCAAAAAAACCTCAAGAGATAAGTCAGCTTCTCAACCAACATGTCCCTAGGTCCAACTCTTATTATGGATCTCTTAGGCCATAGTCGCTCTCATGCTATGGAAAAGGGAGTGACCAGCAACCTAAAGTCACTCTCACAGGCCTGCCTACCAACAAATGTGGACCAAAATTTATAGTTCTGTGCCAGCAACCCCGAGATTTAAGCCACTCTTCTAGCCCAGAATCCCAGCCTCTGCCCAAAACTTGCTACAACCTTCAGAATTCATTAAAGACATGATAACAATGTTGATCAATCAAAATCAACCTCAGGACTACAGCTGAGCATCCCCAACTGGGACTGAAATTATGCCAAACACTTGGCATCAATGTAACCTACAGGTCTAGGATACAAGACAGAGCATAAATGAATAAAAAAACTTATGAAACATAACTAGAAGGGTCACCTCCTTCTCCATTGAATTACTACATCATCAATTATGTCTTGCATCCATCCATTTAACAAGTACAAGTAAATACATGAAATAACTATGACCTAAACCAGTCATTTAACCATGCTTACAACCATCATAAAACCATGTAAATATCAAAGATAAGACAACCATTAAATCCACATATAAATCAGTGTAAAAGTAAGAGAAATTAGTTTTTATTAATCATTGGAAAATCCGACCAGGTTCAAGACTTCCACATACTACCTGACCATAGACATGGATGAACCAAATATCTCTTTTAGCCAGTCACCCTTGTGCCATATTCCAAGCATGAATGTGGGATCTTATAGAACAACCAATCCAAGAATAACAAAGGGAATCCAGAGGTTAAACCACCTCCACCCCCATCATGTTGTGATCACACCAAAACTAGTACTCTAATCACAACCAAACAGAACTTGGAATGTCATCCGGAATCCATCACTATCCTTGAGGAATTTTTCATCTCCTTGTCTCTCAGGCTTTACCGCAATCCAATCCTGGATCACTAGGCCCTAAACCAATACATCTCCCTTAGGCTTTACAGTGTATCCTACCAAAACTAGTCAAGGGATTCCTAGGCCTTTGGGAATGGAACTTGATACCACCTCCGCCTCGGATTCCAAAATCCATTTGGCAAACCAAATCTCAAAAACCAAAATAAACATCACAACATACCATGGCATCCAGAAAAATGCAAGGCTAGGCTAAAAACCACTGTCATAACTTGGCAAAACCATGCCACCAACAACTAGATAATCATACACTAACATGAAAATCGATGCATGTCCAAGACTCCAAACCAACTAGGAAATCACACATGCAAAAGGTTACTTGCAAGTATTCTTGTTGAAGCTACTTGATCTTGCTTTCCTTTCCTTGATCCTTTTTTTCCTTTCTTTCCCTTTGCTTGCTTTTCCTTCCTTGATCCAAAATTAGAGTGCTCCAAGAAAAATCTAAGTGACCAAGAGAGTGAGAGAGAGAGAATAATGAGAGAGATCCAAACTTGAACTTGACAAAAGCCATGAACTGGTCCTCAAAAGCCTTTTTATGAATGAGGCCTCTAATTTCTTCATTGTCCATTATTTTCCTTCATTTCCTCCTCACATGCAACCTGTGACCTTTCACCTTACTTTTCTCCTAATTTCCTTTATTTTCATAAGTAAATGTGCCAAAATGAATTTTTTCTTTTTATTGCCTTTGCCTTGGCCTTTGCCAATTTTCCTTAGCCAAAGCGCACATCTATTGATTTCCACTAGGATATCTTTTCCCAACATTCAGCTTGGAATAAGTGTCCCTTAAACGTGGTATTATTTTTCCATTATTAACTTTTATTACATGAAATTTTTCATTAGGGCTGTTACAATTTTGATTGTTTAAATAACCATGAACCCAACTATGATCATAGACCTTTAACCATAACTCTAAAATTTTCCATGCATAAAAGCCCCATTGAAAAAAAAATTGATAACAAAAGGTGCCCACTTTTTCACAATTTTTTTTTAATATTTTATTAAAGGATTTAAATAATGAATTGAACCTCCCATCTTACAAGGAAACATCGAAGACTTTTATCATAATTTTGTGACAACCCTTTCTAATTCGATTGACAAGCTCTCTATTTAGGTGTTATGTAAAAAGCAGAATAGAACAACCCACCCTTGGTACAATAATAAGTGCAAAATTGTTAGGAAATCCGTTTGGGATGCTTCTAATGAGTCTTTAAAATTTGATAAGATAAATATGTACAAATCGCTAATTAAAATGAAAGAAAGGTTGATATATAAATAGAAAGAAAGAACGAAGTATGCACCAAAGTAAAAAGATTTGGAGGAAAATTTGAACTCATAAAATAAAGAAAGTAATATGACTCCCTAGAAGGACTAAAATCACCATCTTAAAATCTTTGTGAATCCCTTAGCATTATGAATATCATTGTGAAGTTTCTAAGTTTCTACAAAGGATGAAATTTTTCTATACATGACATAGAGTTTGGGGTTAAGAAGCTTGCAAATGAGAAAGATAAGAACGTAAAAGGTTAGCAAGTTGAAATCTTAAAAGTTGGAGGTCATATCATCATCCCTTCTACGTACACAAGTTCTTCAATTTAACAATCAAGCAAGGCCTCCCTAAACCTTAAAAACAAAGCATCATTGTAGTTATTTCTGAAAGTGGGGATAAAAAAAATCCCTCTAATTATAGGACCATTATGATTGCCCATGCTTTAACCAAGTTGTATGGAATTATTTTGGAAAATAAGATTAGTATATAGTTATAAATCCATGGAAAAAAATTTAATGGCTAGGTTGATTTTTGTAGCTATCATTCAATTATGGACCACCTCATAACACTTAGGATCACCATGGAGTAGTGTCTCAATAATAAAACCAATTTAAATGGTTGGTATAAATGGTTGGAAGAAATTATTATAATATAGGTGTCAATAAAGGTTTTCCATTGTTCATTATCATTTTTATCATATCCATTGACAAATCAGAAGAATTTTTCAAAGAAGGAGGTTGTATCAATCAAATTTTGGCTAGTATGGTCACATTCTTCTTTATGATGGTGATATTATTCTTACTGAAAGGGGTCCATGATTTCTACTCCAGTATGAGTATGACTATTAAAAATGACAAAATGAATGGTATGATAGTTAAGTCCAAAAAAAATCACTCACGGTACTTTTTTATATGACAAAAACAACTCGATGGAAGTGCCTTTATCTAGATGTCTTTGAATTAATATTCATCACATCCTCAATTTGAACTACTAATAAAAAGATAAAAGGAAGGTGGAAAGCTTATTATGGGCTTGGAAACAATTGTACATCAAAGGAACTTTAGATATCAGATAAACAAAAAATCATCTTCGAGACTTTTTTCACTCTTGTTATATTACATGGATAAGAAAATTGGGAATGCAATCTCTCTATAGATTCATGGAGAAACAGTGGATCCAAAAGAATTGTATGAATTATAATATCAAAATTAAAAGACATGCACCCTATCTCATCCTCATCACAGAAGGAAGCATTTGCCCCATGGAGAGAACCACTATAACTAGGTACTTAATGTATAAGAACAAGTTAACCAACATGGAAAGCAAGATGCTTTCCAAAATTGCTTCAAACTCCATCAAAAACCTCCATGTGCCCAAGAGAGGATAACACAAACATGCCCAATCTTAGCTAAATCATTATGGAATAAAGGAAGATATCATATTGTAGAACAAGGATAATATTAAAAATATTATTACATCAAGATTTAAGGAGAGTTTTTCGTATGAGAAAGACTTAGAGGGAAAAACACAATTAACATATTATAAGGAGGTGATCAACCCTAATCTAGAAGATCAAAAAGTCAAAAGTATCTCTTTGTTATGGGTAGTGTGAAGAAGAAAATCAACATTGATAGAATAAGAGCACATTCTTAAGAGCTCCATAGTGAAACTAGGTATTGGAGGATTCCCACAATGAAGTTTGATGAAAATACATGACATCTTTGTGATATTAAGAGGGTTGAAGATGAGAAGCATTTTCTCTTAGAATATGTAGCATATCAACCTTCCTAACTTTCTAACTCAACAAATCTTTGGCGATCTTGGAATACTTCTCTTAATGATTTTTTAAACACATAAATAAATTTCATAAAAGCCAAGTAATCTCTTACATTATTAAGGCCAAATATACCAAATTTTGCCTCAATGAACTTAATCATCATCAACATATAAATATAGAGTTGATATTGAAATATTTATTTATTGTAGATATTGAATTTTTTTATTATTAATATTTTTTTAAATGTCATGTATCAATCTCATAGTAAGACACAAAAGATGTGGAAAACATTTTTTATGACAGAGTAGGAAAAATTTTTAATTTTTAATTTCTTATTTCTATATACATTTTATGCAAAAATATTTTATTTATGTAAATATTAAAGCATTTATATATATATATATATATTAAATATTATATATTATATATGATATATATATTATATAATATATATTTATATATATATATATATATATTTATATATTCCATGTTAAAATAGAATGAATACACCTCTCAAGATTATTAAAAACCACCCATAATAAATATTGATTTCATATATTTTTATTTTTATTTTATGATCTTTTATTTATATAAAAAAATTCAATCGATTTATGTTCAATATTGTTTTTCTATTCAGCGATATAAATCAAATGGATAACTTGGCATATAATTGTTATATATATATATATATTGTATATATATTATTTTCATTTTTATCATAGTGAATCGATAACTCATTGGAGTAATCTAGACAATGTCCAAGACTAAACCTTTCATTTACCACTATAACACCAAGAGTATATCCAATGACCCACAAGCTAGATATACCAATCACTTATGACTTATCAAGAGTCAAGACATCTCGACCCCATTGAAGTGGCTTTATTCCAGGGGCGAAACAATAACTCACTGGAGTAATATGGACAAGGCCCAAGATTAAACCTTTTGTTTGCCACAATAACACCAAGAATGTATCCATCATCCTACCATTATGACACCAAGAATATATGTAACAACCCACAAGCCAAATATACTAATAACTTATGACCTAGTAAGAGTTGAGATGCCTCAACCCCATTGGAGTGGACTGTAGCTCAGTAGTGCAATAACTCGTTGAAGTAATCTAGATAAGGCCCAAGATGAAACCTATCAAACCTTTCGTATGTCAATATAACACCAAGAATATATCCAACAACCCACAAGCTAGATATAGCAATAACTTAATACTTAGTAAGAGTTGGGATGTATCAACCCCATCAACCATCAAAGTGGACTGTAGCCCATAGGCATGGTAACTCATTGGACTTATCTAGATAAGGCCTCAAACCTTTCATCTGCCACTATGACACAAAGAGTATATCTAATTTTCCGCAAGCTAGATATGTATAACTTATGCCTTGTCAAGAGTTGAGATGTCTCAACCTATGGGTGCCTACTCTTCTAGTCTTATCACAAACGACCAACATACCCCTTTACAAAAATTGAAATGAAATCACGAAAAGAGAATAATAAACCATTTACCAACTACTTAGATTAAAGCAGGTCTCTAATAAAATACTAACATGATAAATTTGAGGTCAATTATTACAACTCCACACATAACATTTAACATTCAAAGCGTACATTTGTTATTTAAAATGAGGTTTGAACCAATTACTTCGTAAAAAATAAGTTAACAATGCTCTCTCACTAATTTACATTACACCCAATTGGAAAAAGCCATTTTTCATATAAATACTAAAAAAATGTTATACGAAATTCTTTAAATGTTTAATAAAAATAAAATTATTTAGGTTAAGGAATTAAGAATATGATAAAAAATTATAAATTGCTTTTGAAGTATATATCATATTCATAATTTTCATATATATATGAATCTGATGAAGAATTATTACTCGCTTTTAATTGTGTACTTCATGTTATAATTTTCATTATAAATATATAATATAAATATAAAGTGTATATAAAAATATGTACTTTTTATATATAAATATAAATATAAGTTACATATAAAATATATTACCTCATAAAAATATGTACTTAATAAAATATTTTGTAGGGTTCTTACTTTTTTTAAATAAAAAAAATATTCCTTTCCTAAATTTCTCTTATCCATAATCGATTAGCAGGTATGACTCCTATAGTTCTCCTTTCATTATCATTGCCCACTAGAGGTAGTGGTAAAATTCTCTGAAAGGTGCAAAATAATGAAAATATATATTAAAAAATGTAAAGTTGATATATTTGCAATAATTTAATAATTTAATATCTATTATATATAACATCTAAAAAATGTATCTAGTATTTGCTGATAATCATGGGTAAATCAAATATGTGCACATGATTTCTGACAGAAATTGTGATTTTACCCGTTCGAGTGTTCACTGAGCCATTTCGCAGTCTTGAGAGAATCACTTAGACCCTTAATATCAATCTTTGATTTAATTAAAGAGCCGGAAATTATGACAAAAATAAAAGAGATATTTGTAATTATAAAAGTAAGCCGGTGACTCACTCAACAAAAGTCATTCCAACATCCATTTCAAATTTGAATCGACAGCTGTAATCATGAATATTTTGAAAAACAATAAACAAATATTCTAGGCATCAATAAATAAATAAATTCATCAGAAATATCTTCAATTTCAGTCACCTATGTGCAGGTAGAGATACCTGAAATGGTAACATAGACCTCGTCAGTGTGAGGGCGATAGAAAAAAGGCGTCTTTCAAAGATCGGAGTGGATTCCGCATCTGAAAAAAACAGTGTTGGACGCTTCACGGAAAAGTTTCGGTTCCGGTGAATAAATCATTGGTTTAGAGGACAAAATATCAATTAGAAGATGCCGTGGATAACAAGCGAGCTGCAGGAAGAAATCCGCCATGGCATTTGTGTTAAAGTTTCTGAATTTCAAAATCTTTGTAGTTTTCCTCGAATTGAAGACGATATTCATTTAAAGGTCGTGCTTCCATGCGATCTTTGTCCTCATTTTCATCAAAGCGATCACAGGTCAATTAATATTTTCCTTCATCTTAATTTTTAGCCTGCTTCACTTAGTTTTTCTGTGATTTAACCGAAAGTTTAAAAAAAGATTGCTTTCTCTTCATAAAATTTAAACAGTTGTGCATTTTGCTTGTTTCTTTCGCGCAGATGTAAAATTTGAGAACTAGCATAAATTTTTGAAATAAATGCCAAAATTGAGTGTTATGTTTAGTTTTATGATAATCCGCGTGTTCCTTACCTTTTCCCTTTAGTTTAAGCTCCATTCTTTAAACTTCATACAATCCGGTCTCCGAACTCTTCCAATTTAAGATTTTTCCCTATTAAATGTTTTTTTTATTTTTTTTCTATGCATTCAAGGTTGCCGCGTGAATCCGAGGGGTATGGTGATGGCGGATGCTCACAGCTTGAGAAAAATAAGGAACATTTGACAGACGAAGAGAAGGATGTTGCAGCGCAGCTGATGGAGTTAAGCAGCCGAAGCCTCGATTTCGTCGAGGAAATGCTAACAAATTCCTTGTATTTTGCAGTATATAGTCTCCGCGAATTCTCCAGTGCGTCAGATAGCAAGCGATCTTGCGATCCTACTCCGTCGCCGGATAGGGTTTCGTGGGAGAAGAGGAACTCCAGGAAAAAAATAAATGTGGAAATAGACGAAAGGAGCAAGCCCCGTTCTCGATCTGTTTCTGAGATAATAGCCAACCAAGACCTCCAGTCTACCGCTACTGCATTCAAGCGCAGAAAGGCTAAAACCCGCGCTTAGCATATGACCACGGTCTAAGCTTGGAAGAAAAGGAACACGTTTCCAAATGAGTACTTCTTTTATCGGAATCTATTCCCAAGAATTAGACCTTTACACATTTCAGTGGAATTTGCTGTAAATCACAACAACAAAACTTCAACTTTTGCGCATATAATAAATACCATGCTTAACAATTAGACCTTTACACATTTCAGTGGAATTTGCTGTAAATCACGACAACAAAACTTTAATTTTTGCGGATATAATAAATACCAAAGCACGTTTTGTGAAGCAATAAATATTCGATCCATGAAAAATTTAGCAAAAGATTTGCTTACTTCTTGCCTGTTAAATATCTAATGCTCTTGCAGAGTTTTATTTCTCGTTAAGAGAAATATTTCCTTGCATGAATATACATGTGGAAGGGGCGTCTAGTTTTACCATTTCTGCTATAGTTTTCCACTTTCCCAGAAGACGTGATGGGTTACAATACAACACAGTCTGCACATTTAAATGTCAAAATATTTAGATTTCTTTATCTCTATATATATCTATATCTTCGTCTCTCTTTTTATTATTTATATATATATGTATGTGTTTAGTTGGCCATATAGTAATTGAGTTTACCCTTAAACATTTCTTACTGCTTTGTTAGTTATATATATATCTTAAAGGTATAGTTTAGTTGGCCATATGGTTATAGATTTTACTGTTAAAACATTTCTTACTACTTTACTTCGTTGGTTCAAATTTCTACTTAGCGTTGTGTAAGGGTCCAGTTAGAATGCTTGGATAGTGCTCCGAATGGACACCCTATATTAAGTGAATACTAGCCCGGCCTAGTTGACCTAATTACTATGACTAATTTCACAATTCATTATGCCAATGTTATTTTTGTTATTATGATCATTGAAAGAAATAACATATTACCATCGAAAGAAATAACAAATTAGTAACATACACATTTTCTGTAAACCAATGTCAACCAGATTTAACAAAGCAAACAGCACAAACCATATATCAACCAACCTGAACAAAGCAAACATAACTAGCTATATGCCAATTCCGAATGCCAGCCTCAAAGTAAACATCACAAGCCAAAAGCCAAATTCGGAGTGCCATGCTCAACGTATCAGATAGATTTATAAACAAATGTCCACCAACTTTAAGAAAGAGTAGGCATCCCGATATATCTCTCTGGTTTCGGTAAAAATTTGAATCCTAGAGATGGTGAAATCGTATGTCAACGAAAACAATAAGGTATCTAATTTTGTGGACATGTGACGATCTTGAAGCTAATTTTATAGAGAAGAGATTGAGTTTTCTATTAGCAAGATAAGAAGCTCGTCAAGGATGTGATATTTTGTAATAATATTGTTTTTTTTGGGTGGCCCTTAGAAGGAAGTTTAGGTTGAAGTTAAGATGGAAGTTAATTATGCGTCATTTTTAAATATTAATGTATGGTATTTTACATCGTAGTTAATTATGCGTCATTTTTAAAATTAATGTATGGTATTTTACATCGTAGATAATGTATCGTATTTTGTAATTTATAATTTATGTTTTATAAAAAAAATTATTATTTCGTTTTTAGTATTATCTTTAATTTAATTTTTAATAAAAGAATATATTTTTGTGTTGAAAGTTTTAAAATTAAATTGTTTTATAGTTTTAATAATTTTATTTTTTACAATTCACTAGATATATGGTTAATTCACTAGGTATATGGTTAAAAAGTTAGTGGGTTTAAAATGTTAGTCATGTTAAGTGTTGGTGTGGTGTTGGTGTGGCCCATGCTAGATGTTCTCTCTAAGTGATTTTGACAACTTAAATGCCCTAATTCATTGCTAAATAATTTAACCATAAAAAAATTCTTAGATCATATATAATTTTCTCATTAAATTTAAAAACAACTATTATGTATATAGATTTTAATATTTTAAAAGTATATTATAACTTTACATAAGGTGAATGATTTTTTTATTTAAATAAATATTTTAAATTTTAAAAAATATATAAATCAGGGTATATTTCCATAACTATCCTTTTGCTTTCTACTTTATATATTTATTGTAATTAATAAATGGTTTTAAATTAATAAATAATAATTTTGGGGTATGCTTTTGACATTTTCCATATCATTAGAATCGGGCATTTAGTGAAATGTTTTATGAATAGTAAATTTTGTAAAATGAGAGGTTTTTATGTTCCCTCTTAAGAAGATGTTTAAGGGTGTCAAAGAGATTTGACCCATGATCTCTTGATAGGCGATATGTTTAGCAACAATAACTCAACCAATTAAACTATCTCTTAGAGATTCCTTACTTATTAAATTTATTGTAATAATAAATGGTTTTAAATTCAATATTATAATATTTTTAATATAATTAATTTTTATATTTTAATATTTAAATAAATCATTAATCGATATCAACATGATTGTGTATGTCTTTGACATTTTCCATAAAATCATGAAATTTTTTTATGAATGGTAAGTTTTTTTAAATGAGAGGTTTTATGTTCCTCTTAAAAAGGTTTTTTTAATTATATTTTAATTTTATCTAAAAATATCTCAAATCAAAAAGTTAAAAAGCCAATATATAATATTTTATAAATAATAATTTTATTTAATATTTAAAATAAACATTAATCAATATCAACATGATTTGTGTATGTCTTTGACATTTTTCATAGAATCATCAAATGTTTTATGAATGGTAAGTTTTTTTAAATGAGAGGTTTTTATGTTCCCTCTTAAAAAGTTGTTTAGTAATATATTTTTAATTTTTATCTAAAATATTTCAAAAAGTTAAAAAGCCAATATGATACTATTATTATTATTTTCTAATTTTAAAGTCACGGCCAAGCCAGACACCAAATTGGTGTACCTGCACAGTGCTTTGACTGCTAACTCTACGAAAGAATACATACTCTAACCCCTTTGGTTTTGAACTTGTGACCTCTTATGAGGAAACACATGATCTTAATGATTAGGCCCACTCAAGTTGTATCAAAGTATTAGAAAGGTTAAGCAACATAATGCTATATGGATTTAGAGGATGTTTCATAGATAAATGAGGAGGATGGACTAAGTGAGTTGTAACATGGTTTGGTTGGCTTATTATTAATTATTAATAAAAGTGAGTATGAGAGAAATATCCTTTGATTATATATATATATATTATATATATATTATATATATATATATATATATTATATATATATAAAGAGCAAGTGTTTTCTTCCTAAGAGTCACAGGTCAAAACCAGAGGGGGTAAGGTTATTGTGTATGTTTTCGTAGGCTTAGAAGTCAATCATTGTGTGGAGGTGGGTCCATTGTGCCATAAACAAGGGGGTCTCATACACCAATGTGGTGTGTAGCTTGGTCATGACCTTAAAATTCGATAATAATAATAATATACATGAAATAGTATTTTTCACCTAAATTCACCAAAATCCGGTAATACAATTTCAAGATTTTTTGTTGTTTAAAATACATTTTTGAATGCATAAATCGATTCAGCACCCTGAAAAACCCCTGGGGCACTCAAATTATGCAGATTAAACAATTTAAATGGAGTTGGGTCCCTTGTCCCACAAATAAGGGGGTATCATACACCAATGTGGTGTCTGGCTTGGTCGTGGCCTTAAAATTGGATAATAAGAATAATAATATACACGAAATAATCTTTTTGACCGGAATTCACCAAAATCAAGCAATACAATATCAAGTTTTTTTGTTGTTTAAAATACATTTTTGAATGCATAAATCCATTCAGCACCGTGGAGCACTCGAATTAAGCAAATTAAACAATTTAAACTAGAGTTTTTAAAAATATATTTGGATTTTGATTTAAATTAACCTACCAATGATCTGAAAAAAATCATTTCCTTTTATTATAGATTTCAATCTTAAAATTTAATTAATATTTAATGTTATTTTTTTTTAATTAATATATTTAATATATTAATTAATAATAATTATTATTATTTATTATTTTATTAATTGAATTGATTTTTAGTTATTATTTCATTATTATTATTTAATATTAAATATTCCAATACTATAATCATATAAATTAGTGATTAACAATAGTATAATGTATATATTTCACTGTTTTGGATTTAATATTTACCGCCTATTAATAATCTATATAAGTGAAGTTGTTAAATATATATTATAATTTAAATTAATTAATTAATATTATTTATATATATGTTAAATAAATATTTAATTACTAGAATGTAAATAATATAACCATTAATATGTTTCCAGACATTAGTTTAATTAGTTTCAAGATTAGTTAATTAGTTCGTTTATCTTAAAAAACCATTTTTTAAATGGGAAGTTTTTGAAGTCAATTTTCTTTGACACTTTTGAAATTAGATGTTAATAATATTTTCTTAGAGAGGAAATAATAATTTAAATTTTATAAGTTATTGTATTTGAAAAGAAAAAATATTGAAATATTATTTTTACTTTATTTATTTAAATATTTAAATACAAATTTAAAAAATTTTAAAGATACAAAATAGTAGTTTTAAAAATAATAAAACAAATTACTATATAACAAATTTAAGTTATAGAATTAAGAGGAGGCACTTGGAAGGTGATTTTTGCTCCAGTTGGATCTGCAATGTATAGGGTTTATGTAAGCAGGGATTTGGTTGATTTGGTTGTCGTTGTCGAGATCCATTCTATTTTTTTCTCTAAGCAACCAAAATCGTGTTGATTTGTGTAGTTGATGAGCCTACGAGCCAGATCTATTTGGCCCGAAGCTGTTTTCTCATAGGTTCTATGTAGGCAACAATTATGATGTTGGTGAGTTTTAGTCATGCATTGACAAAAAAGCCAATCTGAAAATAGTTGTGCTACACATCTACTCAGATCTAGAGAATATTTGGAATGAAAAAAGCTTGTTCCTCACGATAAATACTCCAGAAAACTTGGAATATGTATATCTCCATTTAGGATACAAGAATATATATTAATATGTATGAATAAGAATGATGATACAAATGAGAGTGAGGGTCCTGTATATATAGCCAGGTAAGTACCTTTTATGAATACTCATGTCTCTTTAGACATGTCTCTTTGTTTAACTAATTATTACTTATTTAAATATTATTTATTATCTATATCTATTACTTTTATATAATTATATTCATAACATTACTTTCCTCTTTAAAAATATTTGTCCTCAAAGCTTGTGGATGAAAGGACTTGATCTCTTTTTCTGCTATGAATGTCTTCTCGTCTCGGAATAGCCATCTTTTTTTATAAAAATTGATATGATCCTCTAAGTGACAAACAAAATTGTCACACTGAGAAGGGATTGGACCATCCTAAATTAACCTTTTGTTAAACCTTGCAGTGACTGGAAACTTTTGATGAATTGTTATCACATGAGTGGATTGCACTAACATCAGTATTTTTCGGAACATCAGTTTGTTGTTTTTGTTCTAAATACGTAGCTTGATTGAGTTGTCTACTCTCATGATTCGAATGTCGGTAAGGAATTATAGTGATTTGATTTTCCCTTATCTTGTTTGTGTAGTTTTCTTGATTTATTTGAAGCACCTGATTTCCTCTGGTTATGGAAGTTGAACGGTTAATTTCTAGATCTTCACTTGATTCTTTTGTTGTTGGAACTGCAACTTCTGAGTACATGTTCACTTCAATTAGTTTGTTCTCTTCTTGAGTTGTGATATTGATTGGATCGGTATTTGTTATCTTTTCGTCAACTTGAATTTCTACATTTGATGTTTCCTTCTCGATAAGTTTTTGCACCTTGTTTTCTAATGACTTTTTGTCCTTCTTAAGCTTCTTAATTTGTGTTAATAATTTTTCACTATGGTCTTTAAGCCGAGAAACTTCATTTTTGTCAATGATGATCTTATCAAATTCTCCTTGCATATTTTGTAGTAATTTTTTTTCTTCTTGAAAAATTATTTTTGAAATATCTTGTATGTCTTCTCGTGTTACTGAATTTGTTTTCAGTGTAACAACGTGGAGTGTTATTTTCTTCTTTCTGTAGGAAAATGTTAAAAACTTCTTTTTTGTATTCAGGATGAAGGAACCTAGGGTTTCCATCCATGGTGATCCCAGAATAATATCACCTTGATCATTCCATAGAGATTGAATAGAGAATTGCGATATAAATGTATAATCTCCAATGTTTAACTGTAAATCAATTATTTTGTATTGTTTTTTTGTCTAAGAAGTCTAGTTTTTTTATTATATTTAACTCAGGAATCACCAATTGGTTTGTGATTTTAGGTCTTATATAAATTTTGTTTTCAACATACGAAATAGAGCTAGTAACACCTTTTCCTACAAAAGTTCCTTTTACTTTAAATAACACTGAAGCACAATTATTATATAAAGTTTATGGGAATCTTTCAGCCTTCATTTCCAATCTAGACTTCATTCTCTCGCAATTAATTTTAAAGATACCCCTTTTTTAATATATATATATTTATAATTATATATATTATATATATATATATATATATATATATAATATAGATTATATCTCAAAAATTTTAATTATTATTTTTTTTTTTTAAATAATTATTATCTCTTTTTTAGTGATTTATAATATATCTTCACACTTTTAATCAACTACCTTTTTCTTTATTTCTACTGCATCTACTGTAATTCTATAATATTAACCCCTCTTTTTTTCCCACAGTTGATTTTTTCATTTTTGATATGTATTATTAATTATATCATAAACTATTATATAATTTATAAATTATATAATAAGTATTTGACATCTAGAATGAGCAGGATCAAACGTTAAATACTGGTGTGATGGTTGGAGGGGACAACACAGTTGGCGATAAGAGAACAAGACGACATTGACACTGAAAGCAGTTGGATGGTTGCGAAGACAAATGTGGTGGTACGCGGTGAAGGCCACGTGACTGGCACATCAGAGTGAAAATACATTGGCGTATGTGCGGGTGGGGTTCCAGGAGCATACGACAACAATGATAACAATGGTCACTGGAATAGATAATGAAGTGATGGCTAAGCATATGAGGGGGAAATTGTTGTTGGATGATTGTGCGATTGGTAGTAGGGACTATTAGATGAATTGGATTGTAGTGTTGTCGGAGCGTGTTGGTCGAAGGGAATGGTTGTAGATTATGTTGCAGTGTAGTGTGCTAAGAACTGGTAAGGCGACGATGAACGTGAGCCAGTGATGGAACAATTGGTTTGTGGCACGCTGGTGTAGGGATGGACGAAACAACAAAATAATGGTTGGACGGTGGCTATACATGGGCGGCTATTAGTCAACTGTGGTGCTATGTTGTTGTTGTCGTTATGGAGGTAAGTTATATATAT
>APFE031005667.1:0-10653 GCA_000404065.3 Pinus taeda | reverse complement strand
TTGGGATTCAATTGCGTTAAGAAAGCCATTCATGTAAGACCATTTCCATGAGAGGTAGTCATAACTGACTAATTTATCATGATTTTTGAATAGTCCACTTAGCACTCATTGCATTGGGTGATGTTCACAAGGGTGAAGAAGTGGGATTGAAACTAGTGCAATGAATCACATAACATCAATCATCACTTCTAGGGTTTGCACCTAGTAACCAGGACTTCCTAGGAGGTCACCCATCCTGAATTCGCTCTGGCTCAAGCGCGCTTAACTATGGAGTTTTTCCCACAATCAAGCCCACTTAGCTTGCTACCTCGTTTACAAAACCTTAGCAAGTATTGTGCCTCATGAACCATTTAAGTAGAGCTCCCTTCACTCTTTTATATTTAAGTATTGAGGGGATTTCGCAATGCATTATATTATATATCATTTTTGGGATTCAATTGTGTTAAGAAAGTCATTCATCTATGACCATTTCCATGAAAGGTAGTTGTAACTAACTAATTTCTCATGATTTTTGAATATTCCACTTAGCACTCATTGCATCGGGTGATGCTCACAAGGGTGAAGAAGTGAGATTGAAACTAGTGAAATGAATCACATAGCGTCAATCATCACTTTTGGGGTTTGCACCCAGTAACCAGTACTTCCTGAGAGGTCACCCATCCCAGATCGCCTCTAGCTCAAGCGTGCTATATATAATATATATATATATATAATATATAGATATTAGCCCAAGCACTGATAGTGAAAATGGAGAACCTCCAAACTCTTGCAGTGAAACGCTTCAACGACAACAAATTTAGCCAAAGTCCTGGATCAGAGAGCGTGGCTCTATGCAATGGTGGAGCAACCAAAGGATCAAACTACTCTAATACCAAATGGTACGAACAAAGTTCATTCTTCACGTTAAATACTCCAGAAGATTTGGAATATGTAAACCTCCATTTAGGATACAAGAATGTATATTAATATGTATGAATAAGAATGATGATACAAATGAGAGTGAGGGTCCTATGTATATAGCCAGGTAAGTACCCTTTATGAATGGTCATATCTCCTTAGACATGCCACTCTGTTTAACTAATTATTACTTATTTACATTTTATTTATAATTTATATTTATTACTTTTACATAATTATATTCATAACAACAGTATTCCCATGAGGGTAATTTGTTATCTTTTGGTTGGGATCACTGTGGAAGGTGCAGATCCATGGTATTATGTCTTTGCTTTTCTTTTTATTGTAGGTTGTTAAGATAATGGATATCTATGCCACAAATTTGCAAGGGACTTCTCTATAGTCCCTCAAATCCTTTGTCCCTCATGGGGAGTGGTAAGAGGATCAATTTGGGTTAAGAGATCGCTTGGTGATGGTTTTTATTTTTGAATCTGGAAGCAGGGGATTCTTTTCAAATTTTTGTAAAACCCTAGAGGGGGGATCGATCCTCATAATGTCCGGTCTCTAAATTTGGTACTTAATCTGAAGCAGAAAATCCAATAGAGACTGGGTATCAGGAAGGAGCTCCAAAATATAATTTATGTAGGTAGATCTCTGCAAGATGACCTGATCTGATAATCACCCTATGAGTGACCTCGGATAAAGATTATTAAATGAAGGTATTACAGACTCATACGTCGGTGTGTGTCTATGTTATTTAAGCAACGGATCGATCAGGTTGCAAATACACCAACACTTGAAATGGAAAATAGTAGAGAAATACAGTAAGCAAATACAAGAACACAAGAAATTAATAAGGAGTTCACCCTATCCTCCAAGGCTACATCTCTGGTCTAGCTCTCAGTGGTGGCCTTCTTTTGTTGTGTCTTGAAGCAGAGAATTACAATGAAGGAGCTCAATATGAGTCTCCTAAAATAGATTGGCTTGGAAGGGTGGTTTCTTGGATTCCCCAAAACCACTTAGAGTACACAGACTCTTTTCTTGCCAGCTCTTTGAGCTCTTTGGTCTAACAGATCCTCTCAGGGATGGCTTGAGTCTCTCAAGCTCTCTGGTGCTCGATGTTGCCTCTAGTAAGCTCGACCTTTCTGTCTTCTTTCTTCTTTTTGTTTGCTTCATTAGTCCTCTTCTCTGTCTTCTGTCTTCGGTTTTTTCCTCTTCGGGTTCCTGACTCCTCTCCCTTTTCTATTCTATGTTTATGGCTTTAAACCATTTGAGCTCACAGTGGTTCATTTCCTCTTCCGCCTTCGTCAATTCACCTGCTCGCAGTTGCGCTCGGAGTTCCCTGTTTTCAGCGTCATCATCAGGGTCAGAGGGAGTGGCCACTTGTCCTCTTGCAAACTGCGCCAGCCTTTCGTTGATTCAATTCTTTAGTTACGTCATGGAATGAGTCTTCCGCCACCTTAGCGATCAAAGCGGACCTCAAATTCTTTTATATCGTGGCTTATTCCCTCATTAAATTCGTCTTCTCCATCAGGCGCGATCTCAGCTGTTAGATCTGGAGCCCCCCCCAGATCCGACGCCATTCGCTCGTCCCGCGTAGTTGACTAGCTCAACCGTTAGCATGTGATGAGCGATGGTTTTCTCTCTCCTCTGCTTGCCATGCATTGGGCGTTGAGTGGAATCGCTCCTTTTCCATCAAAACTACTTATCGCCCATGGATGCCCCTGATCAATACCACCGGTTTTGGAGCGGGTCCTGCCTTTAGTGCTTAGCCTTTTGTCCCACAGTTTTCCGGCTCCCATGTGACCGAGTGCTTGGGGCTACTCCATTTTGAGGTTTTTCGCCCAATGATGTGCTAATCACGCATCAAAAACTACCTCTGTTTCCCGATCCGGGCCTCCCAGGGGCTAATTTCACCTCCCCCGTAGTCTCCATGGGCCTCGGTTAGCGCGCTTTGACCAAGGTCCTCGTCATTCCATGCTGGCTGCCATTGCCACTAGTTTAGAGGTGTTTTTGATCTCTATTTTAAATTTTTTGAAGTTTATCCCGACTTGATACAGCCATGGCTCTGTTAATCATTCTTTTGGATCCAATTTGGATCACGGCCTTCCCACTAAAAAGCTTTTGGACCACCAAAAGTTGGTTTTCTTTCAAGCATCGACTAAGTGAGGGTACTGTTGTCTCACATGTCCAATCTCAATCCACTTTGCATTGCTCGGCTTTGAACCTTTCAGTCCAATTCTGAGGTACTCAAAATCTCCTTTACACGTTTTCCTCACCTTCCTATCCAAGATTGTGTCTTCCCACAATTCATTCAGGTATTTAGGTAGCAGGTCATCAATAGAAGGCAATTGACTTTGCTCTTTGGGATCTTCAATCATTGAAGGTTCAAACAATCTCAAGCAATCTACATTTACGACTGAGTAGATATGCATGTAAGCTGGTAGATCAAGGTGAAAAGCATTTTCACCAATCTTCTCAAGTATCCTAAAAGGTCCATACTTGATAGGCTTTAGCTTTTTACCTCCACCCTGCATCCTGTTCTTGCCAATATACAGCCAAACCTGGTCACCAACTTGACAACTATGTTCCATCTGATGCTTGTCATGCCTAGCCTTGTATCTGGCTTGGCTCTTTTCCAGCTATTCCTGTACTACCTGGTGGATCTCCTAGATCTGTTCAATGAACCTAGTTTCCTTATCCACATCACTCTGTCTATCGATTGTGGTATCTTTACCAAAGACAAAATCCAAAGGAGACCTTGGTATGAAACCAAAACAAGTCTCAAAAGGAGATCTCAGTGTAGAAGAGTGTTTTGCTCTGTTGTAAGCATGTTGCACATAACACAAGTGTTCATACCAAAGCTTAGGATGCTTGCCACAATATCCCCTGAGTAACTGGATCACTGTCATGTTAACTACTTCTGTCTAGCCATCGGTTTGTGGATGAAAAGTTGTGCTTTTCTTCAGTTGGGTGTCCATCAGCTCCCACAGACTTGACCAAAACTTCCCCACAAATTCGGTGTCTCGATCAAAGATAATGGAAGTGGGTAATCCAAAATGAACCCATACATGTTCAAAGAACAGTTTTCCAGTTTGTTCAGTTGTAATCTGTTTATTACAAGGTATCAAAATACACCTTTTGTTGAACCTATCCACAACCACATATAGATAATCATGACCTTTCCTAGGTTTAGGCAGTCATCCGACAAAATCCATGGAAACACTTTCCCAAGGGTGAGAAGGAACTGGTAATGGAGTGTACAAGCCTAGTTTTCTATTTTTGGGCTTGCTTTTAGCACACATACTACACCCTCTTACATATCTAGAAACTATCTCATTCATTTTCAACCAATAAAAAAATCTTTGCAGCTGTGCAACTGTTTTACTTAACCCAAAGTGACCTGATATTAGAGAAGTGTGTGCCTCTCTAATTATCCTTACTCTCTCTGTTTGTGGAATGCAGAGTTTCCCACAACGACACAAGAGTCAGTCCTTCACATGATAATCCAATTCTTCTACCCTTTTGTCTTGACTCAAAGTTTCATATACATCTTTAAAGTCTATATCTTGAGCATATTGTTCAATGTAGCTTTCATGTAGCACAGAATTATGCTTAAGTATAGTAGATGCATTTATAATGGGTCTAGACAACATGTCTACAACTTTGTTTTGTATGCCCTTTTTATATCTGATGACTAAATGAAATTGTTGTAGAAAACCCATCCACCTGTAATGTCTTGATTACTGCAACTTAGTTTGGGAGTGTAGATATTGAAATGGTTGATGATCAATATGTATTACTGTCTCTTTGCCCATCAAATAATGTTTCCACTTTTTCACACTATGAACTAATGCATACAATTCTTTATCATATGTAGGATAGTTAAATACTGCAAGATTAAAAGTCTCAGAATGATAACATATGGGTTTACCATGTTGTGTCAACACTGCTCCCATGGCATAGTCACTGGCATCTGTTTGGATCTCAAATGGTCTTTGTAGATCAAGTAGTGCTAGTACAGGTGTTGTACTAATCTTTTCTTTCAAGGTGTCAAAGGCTTTCTAATGTTTGCCTCCCCACTGAAACACCCTATTCAATCTTGTCATAGCATGTAAGGGAGCTACAATTGAGGAAAAGTTAGAGATGAACTTCCTCCAATATTGTGTTTCTCCTAAGAAGCTTCTCACTTCTGTAGCAGACTTGGGTTTAGGCTAGTTTACATGACTGCCACTTTAGAGGATCTAATTTCAATTCACCAACCCACTATAATGACCAAAAAATTTAGAAGATGTTTTTCCAAATTCACATTTTGAGAGTTTAACATAAATTTTTTCTCTTTTCAAAACATCTAATGTTTGCTTAACATGCTTTAAGTGTTCTTCCCATGTTTTACTAAAAATCAGAATGTCATCCAGATACACAATAACGAAATCATCAATAAAAGGCCTAAGTACATCATTCATTAATCTCATGAAAGTAGCAGGGGCATTGGTCAAGCCAAAAGGCGTAACCAGCCACTCATACAATCCCTGATTTGCTTTAAAAGCAGTCTTCCATGCATCTTGCTCTGCAACTCTGACTTGATGGTATCTACTGTGCAAATCCAGCTTGGTGAAATAAACAACTTCCTTCAATTGATCTAGAAGATCATCTATGTGAGGAAGGGGATAATGATTTTTGATTGTTATCTTATTCAGTGCTCAGTAATCAATGCACATTCTCCACGAGCCATCTTTCTTTCTCACCAAAACGATTGGTGACCCACATGGTGATGTGCTAGGCTTGATGAACCCCTTCTCAAGCAACTCCTGCACCTGCTTCTTGATTTCAGCATTCTCTAAAGTAGACAACCTGTACATTCCAATGTTAGGCAATGGAACATCTTGCTACAAAATAATATCATGTACTATTTCCTTTTTGGGTGGCAGACCTTTAAGTTCCTGAAACAGAACATCATACTCTAAAACAATCTTTTCTATATCAGCTTACTACTTAGCATTACAACCCTCAAATACATTGGTTTTATCAGGTTTCTTTTCCTTTACAATCAGTAGTAAGAATTGTTTGCATGAATTTGTCATTCTTTTCATCTGCCCTGAGTTTATGAGAGTATAATTATTCTTGAGCTTATGATCTCTTACAAAGCATTTGGTTCCATATTTAACAAGTAGATACTTGTTCTCATCTCTATAGAAAATAGCCTTTCTATCATACAAGTAAGGACTCCCTAAAACAATCCCACATATATCCAAAGGAATTATGTCTTACTCAACCTCATCTACAAATGCTGACCCAAAAGAAAACTTGAGTTTGCATTGTCTAGTCACTTGTAGTTGTGCTTTATCATTCAACCATCCTAATGGGTATGGTTTCTTGTGAGGTGTAGTTGCTAATCCCAATTTCTTTACAATTGCTTCAAAAATAAAATTTACTTGTGAGCCACTATCAAACAAAGTATCAATCTTTTGATGTTTGGAAATAACTCGAATATGGAAAAGCTCATGTATTTTTCTCTCATGTTCTTCATCAATGACAGATTGAGAAGAATTACTAGTAGATGCTTCAGAATTTTTACCTTTCATACTTGTGGCTGCAATGATTGTTTCATCTCCCAAGTTCAACCCCAAATCTTTCTAAAAAGCTACAACAATCTTCTTATTCTTGCCCTCGGACTTCTTAGGTCTCAGATCTGGATGCAGAATCCAATAGTGCTCATCATCATGCCCATCCTTTTTACAATGAGTGCATGAATCTTTGCATTTCTGTGCAGTGTTAGCCTTCCTTGCTTTCCACTTCTGCTTTCTTTTCTCCTTGCTCTTGCTTGCAGTGGGTTGGGATGGTCCCCCAACTTCTGGATTTCCATTCTTTCCTCTAGCTTCTAAACGAGTAGCTTGTACAGATACCTCATCTATACTAGTGGGATTAAACATGAGGATGGTATGCCTCATGTAGCTATGTAGACCACCAATGTACTTTAAAAGAGTCTCTAGTGAGTCCAATGAGATCCCTAGAATCAATGCTCTCTTTCTAAATTCTTGAGTGTACCCTTGCACACTTTTCCCTTTCAACTGCCGAAGAGTTTTCCAACTCATCATGGCTTGTTGCATGTAGGCCAATGGATAGAAATACTTCTTAATTGCAGAAACAAAGTCACTCCAGACAGAGATAGTCTTACCATGTCTTTTCATGTTAGCTTGGGTTCTGTCTTCCCACCAAACCAAGGTAGTGCATCCTAGGCGTAGGCTTGCCAGCTGAATTTTTCTCTTGTCTAAGTCGATGTTTTGCACTCTGCAATACACATCAACTTGTCTAATCCAATTGTCCAACTTTTCAGCATTTAACTCTCCATCATATATAGGCAAGTCAAATTTAACATCTAGCTTGATCAAAGATGCTTTCTTATTATGCATAGGGCTATTAGGAGGTGTGAGGAAGCTTTCCTCTTTCCCCTTTCCTTTTGAGTGGTCAAGGTAATGAGACTCATCTTCTTCTTTGTCTCGTTTAGAACCTTATGAATCTTAACCCTTATGCTTTCTAAAGTCCCTATACATTTCTTCTACCATAGACTTTATAGCTATGAAACTCTTTATGAATTGAGGGTCTGGCCCCACAGAACCTTCCTCTGACATTGTCTTCTGAGGATAGACTCTCCCAACTTCAGGATTAGTTTCGAGCAACTCTCCTTCTCCTAATTTGAGCTTTGATCTAGTAAGCATTCAACAACTAAACCAACACAAGCTTGTCTAACCTTACAGCCTAAAGCTCTAATACCACTTAATCTGATAATCACCCTATGAGTGACCTCAGTTAAAGATTATTAAATGAAGGTGTTACAAACTCATATGTTCGTGTGTGTCTATGTTATTTAAGCAACGGATCGATCAGGTTGCAAATACACAGACACTTGAAATGGAAAGCAACAGAGAAATACAATAAGAAAATACAAGAACACAAGAAATTAATAATGAGTTCACCCTATCCTCCAGGGCTACATCTCCGGTCCAGCTCTCAGTGGTGGCCTTCTTTTATTGTGTCTTGAAGCGGAGAATTACAATGAAGGAGCTCAATATGAGTCTCCTGAAACAGATTGGCTTGGAAGGGTGGTTTCTTGGATTCCCCAAAACCACTTAGAGTACACAGACTCTTTTCTTGCCAGCTCTTTGACCTCTCTGGTCTGACAGATCCTCTCAGGGATGGCTTGAGTCTCTCAAGCTCTCTGGTGCTCGATGCTGCCTCTGGTCAGCTCAACCCTTCTGTCTTCTTTCTGCTTTTCTTTTGCTTCACTGGTTCTTCTCTTCTCTGTCTTCTGTCTTCGGTTTATTCCTCTTTGGGTTCCCGTCTCCTTTCCCTTTTCTATTCTTCATTTATGGCTTTAAACCATTCGAGCTCATGGTAGTTCGTTTCCTCTTCCGCCTCCATTGATTCGCCTGCTCGCAGCTGCGCTCAGAGTTCCCTGTTCTCGGCGTCATCATCAGGCTCATAGGGAGTGGCCACTTGTCCTCCTGCAAACTGCGCCAACCTTTCGTCGGTTCAATTCTTCGGTTACGTCATGGAATGAGTCTTCCGCCACCTTGGCAGTCAAAGCGAACCTAAAATTATTTTATATCGTGGCTTATTCCCTTGTTAAATTTGTCTTCTCCATCGGGCGCGATCTCATCCGTTAGATCTGGAGCCCCCCCCAAATCTGACGTTGTTCGCTCATCCCGCGCAGTTGACTAGCTCAACCATTAGCACGCGATGAGTGGAAGTTTTCTCTCTCCTCTGCTTGCCACGTGTCGGGCACTGAGTGGAATCGCTCCTTTTCCATCAAAACTTCTTACTGCCCATGGATGCCCCCGATCAATACCGTCGGCTTTGGAGCGAGTCCCGCCTTTAGTGCTTAGCTTTTTGTCCCACAGTTTTCCGGCTCCAACGTGACCGAGTGCTTGGGGCTCCTCCATTTTGAGGATTTTCGCCCAGCAATGCCTCTGTTTCCCGATCAGGGCCTCAAAAACTACCTTTGTTTCCCGATCTGAGCCTCCCAGGGGCTAATTTCGCCTCTCGCATAGTCTCCATGGGCCTCGGTCAACACGCTTTGACCGAGGTCATCGTCATCCCACGTTGGCTGCCATTGCCACTAGTTTAGAGGTGTTTTTGATCGCTATTTTAAATTCTTTGAAGTCTGTCCTGACCTGGTATAGTCATGGCTCTGTTAATCATTCTTTATGGATCCAACTTGGATCATGACCACATGTTCCAGGATTACTGCATTAAACGAAGCTCCTTTATTATAATTAATTTGAGGCTACTAGGTGCATAAAAAGGTTACGTGACAAAATAAATCTGATCCAAATATCAATATTCCTGGACCTTATAATGTGGCACAAATGAAATAGGCTCTAGTAATGCCAATAAATATTCCACAAGTTATAGAATGGTTCTCTACCCTCCAATCCCAAGCATTCATTTGTAGATTTAACAGTTTTTGTCCAAAACCATAGGATCTACATCAATGGATATGCACATATTGGTTCTCCAATTGAGAAATCCATTTGTTCTCCAAAGGTTTTTTATTGTTGTACAATTTTCTACTGAGAAGGATGTGTGGTATGCACTAAATGAGAGTCAATGGCCTTGGGGCAGCGCAGGCCTTTTTATAACCCTTGGTTTCTTTGGTTTGATTCCAACATGATGATGATCTCCAAAATGTCATTTTGGGTCAGATTACACAACCTTATTCTTCCCTCTTGGCACTGCCAAGTTTTAGAAGGAATTGGAATTTACTTGGGGAAATATGTTGTTATCACCTAGAACTGCAGTGATATGTACATAATGTTGTCCATAAAATTTTTGTTGTCCAAAAATAAGTGTCTAATGGTTGTTGCCCTATGATTGTTACTTAGGGATCGTGTTTTATAAAGATATTCATATGAATCATTTTCAAAAGCCGTTAGTTATCCTCCATCATGATTGTATAAGATATGTCTTGTCTTATACACGTCACTAGTCCTTTTCGCATTTCTGCAGCGCAATTTTATTGGCTAATTTTGCAGCGCAATGATGTGTTAGTTCTTTCACAGCGTGTCAGTAACCAGCCATTTCGTAGCGCATGTTGTTAATTTATAACTGTCTGCGCTACGAAATCGCGGATTCAGGGATTTAAGCAGCACTAATTCTTAGAATGTCATGTCTGGGGGATGAGTCAGTATGTCCGTCCGTTTATTGTCAGAATGGCGTCCTTGTCAAGCAAGTATAGGCCATCATTCCACCAATAGGTTCATAACCACGCACTTAAAATCATTCAAATGGTCTGTAATGCCGGTAGTGTTATGATGTTTGTTAATGTTGCATGAATTGGTCCATTTGTATGATAAGACTGTTAAGTTGCGGAGGAGCCCGAGTTCATTCTTTAAAAGGAACCTGATTGCAAGCGAGCCGGCGTTCCAAAGTTTGAATTTCCCTTAGGAGTTGAAGCTGGTAGTGTTTCTCTGCACAAAGGATTTCAAAGCGAAATGGAGAAGAAGGGGCATCGGTTTGGAAGATGTCAAAGAACGGAACCTGTGGGATTGGATCTCGCATTGAGAGATGAAGGTGTGAGACAAACTTTTCAGGATGCTGGTTGCTGAACATTTTGTGAGAAGCTACAGGGTGGGCATGCTGAGGTAACAAAAGCATTTGCCTTAAATTTTACAGGTTTAAGTTCTAAAGTAGCTATGCTAGAATTCCCAGTATCTTCAGAGGTTATTGCTAGGGTGACTGAAATTCCGAGAGGAG
>APFE031005660.1:63278-81976 GCA_000404065.3 Pinus taeda | reverse complement strand
ATAATAATAATAATTGTAAAAGTAATAATAATATTAATTAATTTATAAAAATTTGACCTGGGCCTCAAGTCCAAAATTAGCCATTTTTCTTGTTAGCCGTTGGAATCTCTGCTCAGACTATTTAACTTGCTAGATCGGATCTGTTTCTTCAACTTGTCCTGATGATGAACGACACTAGTTGGTTCGAAACGCGTCGACAAATGTCTTTCTATATGTGATTTACGCCGAAATTCTTCTGATAACTATGATGGATCACAAAAGCCTCAATTCTACAACACCCTTAGGTACTAGAAATCTTCACAAGGCATAATTGGATGTAGTTTTTCGAAAAATTAAGGGGGTATGATGATGAGGTGGCCCTAGATTTTTCTCTCTCCCTCATTCCACTCACCAGAGTCCATGCCACTATTGTGGTAAGAGGCCTCTCCATAGAACTCACCCCTGAACTCATCAACAAAGTTACGACACTCCCCCTAGGAGTACCATGGAGGAAGGAAGACAAACGAGATAGCTAGGTTGCCAAAAGGAAATTCTTTTTAGAAGGTGAGGAACCCGTTGAGGACAAAAATGGAGTAAGGAGAGAAAGTCTGCCATATCCTTGGAATGAGGTAAGCTACCAACTTATCAAATACATTTCATGTGAGGATAGGTATAATGTGGTTTATGGCTATCATTTTAGGCTTCTTGAAGAATTGAGATTTGGAGCAGAAACACCCCCTCACCACAAGCTCAACATACCATACTTCCTGCTGCAATCACTAATATACTCAAGCATCAAAGTGCAAGAGGGAAATTCCCAATAGCTAGCTCACCATAGGTTAATTAGAATCCTTATAGAATATGCCCTCCAAAACCTCAGAATTCCTATATAATGGTCAGTTTTCAGAGACATGCAGGTAGAGGAAGACATCAAAGCTCTCACATATGATGTTAGTCCTACTGTCAGTGAAGAGGAAGAGGAAGAGACTGAAGCAGAGGCATAAGAAGTAGAGAAGGGAGAAGAAGAAACAGAAGGAGATGAAGATGAGATGGATGATGAAGAAGATGAAACATAAGAAAATGAGGAAGATGAAGAAGAAGATGAGAAAGAGAAGGAGGATGATGAATAAACAGAGGAGGATGTTAAGGAGGAAACTGATAAAGATGATGAGGATCTACAAGAGGAAGAGAAAGGAAAGACATAGGTGAAGAAAGCAATGGGAAATAGGGGGGAAAAACAAGGAGGAGTCACCTAGGGCATCTCCAGTACCCACTGAGAGAGAGGCAACAACTTCCCTCACTTCTCTTAGCACCCCCATCAAGAAAAAATGCAAAAGATAGAGGTAGACCCCCTTATATTTCAGGACAAGGAAAAGCACAAGAATAAGGCAGGGGAAACTCCAAACACCAACCAAAATTCCCATTGAGATTTAAGACTCACTTAAACAAAAGGAGAAAATGTCTTCCCCTAAGTCTCCTATCACCTGTGTGAGAAGGCCTATGACTAGATCAACCTCCTCCAAGGAAAAATCAATCCTATAGGATACCCAACATAATCTACAGGAAGTAGAAGAAGTCCTACATGATACTTTATCGAACCTATAGGAGACACAAAAAATGGAAAAGGAGGTAGGCCAATGACAAGGAACTAAAGAAGAGGACCCAGAGTCAAAAGAACCTAGCTCCCAACCTACCCTTAACTCCTACTACATGTTTATTGAAGGAGGTAGGGTCATCCCTCAAAAATTTGCTATTCCACTGTTCTTCGAGCTTGAGAAGGAGAGAGCTAGAACTCACCGATGGATGTAGATCACCAAATCCAAGGGGGTGGAAGACATTGGGCACATGGAGAAGTCAAGATGATGGGCAAATAGCTAAGTATCTTGAGAGACAGAGAGGCCATAATGAAAAATTAACTAGAAACAGAAAGTGAATGGTTGAGAGGACAACTACAAGAAAGAGAGAATCAATTGGAATTTATGGCCAATCTCTTTTTGGAAGCAATTTACTGTAGGATGACAGCCAAATATTATGCCCTATACCTCAAGGAATAGTGGCTGCAGTTCTAGATCAAGACCCTAGCACAGAGAGGCACCATGCCATTTCAGGACTACAGGCAGTTCATTGATCTTTGTGATCATAGCACACTAGAAGATAGGGCCAATATGTATGAGTTTTATTTGCACAACATGGCTTTAACATACATGAATATATGGGACCCGAATGCTAAGTTAGGAGATTTATAGTTGATGGCTTTGGCATCATGGATGAACCATGAGGAATCAAGGGCTACAGAGATGAAGAAGATATTGGCAAGAGAGAAAAATGAACCTCTTATGATCAAAGCTATACAGTCAGATCCCATGGCCCTCATCAGTACCCATAATTTGATTGCAAATGATCCTCAGCTTTCACATAGATATCTCGCCACCCAAGAGCAAGCAATTTCACATTTTGAGGACATTTTCAAGCTGTTAGGGGATGATAGCATACATGCTTTCCTGAGGAGATGGAACACATTTCCATATAGCTTAAAGATAAGATAATACCACTCTTCTCAAAGATTGAGAGAAGCACTAAACAGGACACCCACGTACAAACAATCTATGCAAAGGCTGAAAGTCAATTAGATTGGCCTAAAACTCAGTCCACCACTACTCTTAGGAATTCTAGAAGGAAGGAAGAAGAAGAAAAGAGGAAGTGGGAGGAGGTAGAAAGGAAAGTAGGCTTCTATGAACAAGAAGAGGAAACCATAGCAGAGGCATGTGATGTTAGGGAGGCCACTAGAGCTATGAAGGATATGGATATTGATTGAGTTGCTCAGAGGATGAGAAACACTTTCAATAGGGGGTGATGATGAGCCTCATCATTGGGTAATTCTATGGGCCTTAATCCACCTCCTAGCTTAGTAAAACCAACTTTTCTCACAACTTATTACATGTTTTTGATTATATTTTGTTTACGAGATGAGTTAGAGTTGGATATTATGCCTAGTGGAATAATATGCATTGAATGCAGGATTGAAGGAGAAAATCATTTGGAAAATACTAAGGTTAAAACTCAAATGGGACAAGGGATAGGGACTGTAGGAGGTAAATCCTCCTCATTTACTTCTCCCCCATTTGAATATTCCTTCATCCATCACACCAGCTCAGAGTGCAAGCAACCAAGCCATGAGGATTAGAAGGCAGCCGAGCAAGTGAGAGACAAAGATCTAGTTTATCTCGAGTTCAGGAGCCGTGCCTCCTTGATTTTAAGGAAGTCGTTGGGGACTTCAGTTGTATAAGTAGAGAGGCCTAGAGCCTCATTAGGATTCAAATTTTTGTTGTAAAACTCTAAGCTATTTTCAAGCTCTAGACTTGTGAAAGTTTTATTGATGTAATTTTCTATTTTGGTAATAAGAATGAGTTTTGTTTTGAGTCAACATTGAGTTAACTCAGAGGGCTGAATCTCTTAGGTTAGGGCCCAACCATAGCAACCAAGGCTCCTCTTTCTTATATCTGTATGTTTAAGATTAGTCTCATAGATTCATTATTAATTTGCTTTTATATGTGTTTTCATTGCAAATAGTGTAGATTGGATTGGTTGTTTATTAGTCTGCTTCCTTTTGTGCCTTACTTCAGGAGTATATTAGCAGGGATAAAAGGAGTACCACAAGGTTTTCAGTGGGTGTCTTGGCCTCATTTCCTCCCTTTGGGATCATGATTTGAGGAAGGGACCCTTATGCAGCCCAAAAAACACAGATTTCTATTTCTTGCATAATCTTTAGAGGTTACTGTATTTAAGTTAGAATTTCATTAGTTTTGAAAAGTAGGATTTCATTGCCATCTCTTCTATCTTAAATCTTGTAGTAGATCTCATCCATGCTTTCATTCCTTTCAGCAACTTTTCTCATGCATAATGTAGGCAGTTAGTTCATTAATTATGCTTTTCTAGCTTATGAGAATGTTTCTTGTTTACATAGCTTTGTGGGAATTATACATGTTTTATGTAGAAAATGTGCTTCAGGAGGAGACAAAGACTTCATAGCCAGCAACCACCTTCCACTCCATCCACCATAGTCATTCCTTGTTTTCACCATCACCTTCACTAGTTTTCATCATTTTTCATAGAAATTCTTCCAACTACATTGAATGAATCCAACCATCCTCTATCTTTGTTGTTTATTTTTGAGTGATCCTAGACCTTTCCTCACTTCATTCCACCCATCTACCACCTTCCCTAAGCCTTCCATCACCTCCAACACCTTCCAATTTTCTCTTGGCTGTATCCTACAGGTTTACAGGGAATCCTGTAGGTTTCTAGTACATCCTGTAGGTTTTCCTGAAATGGCCTGTTTTGAGGCTGAATTGAGGGAAAACCTATAGGAAGTCACCAAAATTCTCCCAATGGTCTCCCACACCATCCAACCATCTCCTAACTCTTCTATCCATCCGCCAACATCCTTAATTCACCTGCTACATCACCAAAAGAAATTAGTTTGTATACTTGATTTTGCATGAAAAGACAAAAAGACAAAAGCAAATTTATTTCAGTCCCTTTACTTGCACATTAGTGATGTTTGATGCTTCTTACTTCCATGCTTAGATAGTAGCATTTGGTTCATGATAATTTAGCATTATTGAAAAGCATAGTTTCTTGGCAGTTAATTAGGAAATGGTGTGATTTAGCATTGAATTTCGGTCTTTTTGATTATTAAAATAGAGTAGCTCTCCCTTAGAGTAGATTTCCCTTTTTTCCATCAAGAAACCAAGATTCTTTTGAATCCATAGAATCCTGGCTTGAAAACTCCAGTGGTATCTCGCCAGTTGAACCGTGACAAAAGGTAGAACCATCACTGTTACTTGTGAATACATCACTGTCACCTCCAAGTTTTTACCAACCCCAGGTTGATAAAGTAAAGATGGTAGCCTATGAGTTGCTGCATTCTTGCTGCAATACTGGTGTTCATCAGTAGGCCAATTTTCCAGACGCGAAATCTTCATAAGATATGACAAATAAAATATCTCATCCAAGAGGATCCCCCACATATCGCAATCGTAAGCCTGGAGGGACTACGATGGAGGAGGGCCTTTAATTGTGCAATCACCGATTGCGGGGTTTATGACGTCATAAGTGCCACATGGAACTTCTCGAGTGGTGACACATGTTGCCTAGAAATTCTCCCATAGGACCCCTAAAAAGGTCGAATCTACGTTCCATGTGTCCTTCGTACTACCGCATCATCTCCATATTGCCACATCATGCTGATGTCAGCTACCCCATGGATTCTTAGGACCAATAGGAATCTTCCACGTGGCCCACTAGAGGAGAGAGAAAATGTCCCATCCACCCATGGTTTTTCCTTGAATTCCTTTGTTATATAAAATTGGCCCCTCCCAGTGCTTTAACACTAAAGCCCAAATTCTCGACGGTTTTGCGCTATTGGTCAATTTCGCCCCTAAAATTCCTTTAGAATGGTCCTTTGGGCCTTGAGATCGCCGATTTTTTAGTATTGTGGGGTTGCAATATCGCAGGAACATGTGACTATGGGATGCGGGGCTACGACACTGCAATATCACGGGAATGAGGGACTACGGGACCTACTGGATTGCGAGATTGTGGGATGCGGGACTTCACACCGCCGATCACTAATTATGTGGGATTGTTCTACCTCAGACTCGTTGATAGTTGATATACGATATCGGTGTTCAGTTGATCATTGATTTCTCTGTGTCCTCCCCCACTGCCACTTCAGAAAAACACTGATTTGCGATTGCGATGAGCTCGACCCTTAGCCATTTTTCCTTTGTTTAGTGGCCTTGAAAGGGTATCTTTAACCTGCTCTAACTTCTAACCCAAGAGCCTATTTTTGGACCTCCACTTACTGTTGGAAAGCTTATTTCGAGCATTGGGAAATGGAGAGGATCTGATGTGGCTTTGAGTGCTTCTGTGGCCTAGAAGATGGCTTTTAAATTCCCTACTCTTTGGCAACTTTTATCAACTGAAAAATCATAATGCAATGAGTGACAACATCTTCATTGTGGGAAGACAAATAAACTATCAAAAAAATGTTGAAATAATGAGAAAGTTAAGAAGACAATTCATTATGGATGCTTAAATTCTTGGAGATGGAATTTAGAGATAAAGAGGCTAGATAAGTATTATTTCCTAGTCAAGACAAAGTTAAAGATATAGAAAAAGGTAAAAATGGAAAAAGAAAAAATATGTCATGTATTTATCTAGATGATTTTGGGCTTGGGATAGATTCAATTGTGTATGTTCTTTGAATTAAAAAATGGTACTCTCCACACCTCAAGGGGGGAACACAATGATAAAATGAAACTCTCCTACACCCTTTAGTGGGGGAGTAACTTGATGAAATGGAAGATTATTAGTGGTAAAATATAGACCACGACATTATTAAAATCAAATTTTTTAGTGGTCATCCAAAAAACATGATATTATTTAAAGTAGATTTGTTAGTGATAATCCAAATACAACCACATTTTTCAAAGAGGTTTAGTTAGTAGTAAACCATAAATAACTAGTTTCTATGGAATATAGTTAGTGGTAAACCGAAAAAACCACGAAATGAAGTAAAGAAAGTTAGTGGTCAACCAACTAAAGCACCACTTGTAACAACCCCTCCCACATTTACCCAATTTCGCCTATCTACTAGGGTAAACATGAGATGAAGAGTTACTATGACATGACCTAACCTCCCAGCTCCAGTTAAAGAAGTGGGGCCTATTGTTGGTTTTAACCCCGTACAAAAATTACATGCATATGAATTCTAAGAACAAAAAATAAACAATGCAAGAACATAACACATAAAACACATATACACAAAGATTTTCCCCTGGATCCCAAAACTGGGACTACCAGCTTGATTTTTCATTATGTTCCTTTCAATGTTACAATACATATATATACATGCCGAAGCATCCGATACCATGGACTGAAAACCATGGCGGCCAAAACCATGGACCAAAAACCATCGCGTCCAAAACCATGTGCGAAAACCATGTACAAAACCATAGGTAGGTCCACCCAACCTAATATAGGGTCTAATTTTTTTTCCCAGGGTGCTGCCTCGCACCTCATAGAGGGGGGCTACCTGACCCCCTCAAACCCCCTGGATAGAGGGGGTTTCCGCCCCCCCTGTGACCCCCCCGCTGCGCAATCGATGTAATGAAGTGGGAGCTTTGCCCCCCCTCTAACCCCCCAGTTAACTACGTGGGCTAGTCGTGGAAAGGATATAACATAAACCAACACCCATAAATTGACAACTCACAACATCCCTTAGGGATACAAGATAGCCAGGGGATAAAGGACCACCCCAGGTGACAAATCCTTGAGTTGGGACTACATTTCTCACAATTTAATCCCCAATCACATGCATGAAAATTCCTTCATGCAGTTATAGGCCTCCAACTACATGCACAACATTGCCTGAGTCTGATTGTGAACCAAATTGTCTCGTTCAAAGGGTGTGGTCCTAAAATCTAAGCCACAATGCTAGGTCAGCCTCTAGACCACCTCCCATAACTTCTAATGACTTCTCAAAATCATTAAAACTTGACCTAGATTGACCAAAACATACTAGGCATTTCGTCAAACACATGGAAAACATGTAAGCTATAGGTCATGAATGCATATATTATCATATTTTATGCAACCAACTCACAAAATAGAAGAAAAATAGAGCAAGGACTTCAAAAAAAGCCTCTTCGATGGGGAACCTCCTTTACATTACACAATTGAATAATTCTTGATGATACAAATGACATGACCTCCTTTCTATATGTAGGAGTCTAAGGGGTCAAAATACAGTCAAATACGACATAACAATAATAATGTAAGGGCACAACAATAACAATAGTGGGCTTCTATGGGGCACAATAATACGGGGACAACATGGGCACAACAATAATAATAAGGGGCTACAATGACAATAATAATGAGGGAATACACTAGTGTTATAGGGTCCTAACATTCCCCTCTCCTTCAGAAAAGTGTTGTCCTAAATGCTTGAGTAGTTTTAGATGATTCTATATAAAATTCCCATCCTCCCATTTGGAATCTTCAGCGGGTAAGTTCTTCCACTTAATGAGATACTATGAAATTGATCGATTCCGTCGCTATTGAGTTCTTGTTTTTGTGATTGCTTCAGGTTCCAATATGATTTTTCCTTCCTTGTCAAGTTATGGCAATATTGTTTGAACTGGGATCTTGTCACCTATAACCTTATTTAAGCATGAAACATGGAAAACTAGGTGCACTCAGGAAGTTGTAGGAAGCTCTTATTTGTATGCCATAGTACTAATCTTTTGCAACACCTTGTATGGACCATAATAATTTGGTGATAATTTATTATCCTTCTTAGCTTGCTTGAGGGACATTTGTTTGTATTGTTGTATCCATAGAAATACCTAGTCACCTACATTAAAACTTATTTCGCTGCGATGTTGATTTACCTCTTGTTTCATTCTATTCTGTGCCAAAATGAGGTTATCCTTTAAGGGTAAAAGAACTTGTTGTTGATGCTCGATATGATCTTCCACTGCTTGAACCTTAGAATTTTTGCTTAAATATGATGTGATGGATGGTGGATGATATCCATAAAGTGCCATAATTTGGGTCATTTTTGCTGCAGTATGGAAGGAAGTGTTATACCACCATTCAGCCAAAGACAACCATTTGACACATTATGTCTGTTTATTAGATACAATGCAACGAAGATATCCTTCCAAACATTTGTTCACTATCTTAGTTTTCCCATTAGCTTGAGGATGATAAGATGAACTCTAAGCTAATTGAGTACCCAGAAAAGAAAATAAATCTATCCAAAAATTTCCAATGAAAATGGGATTTCTGTCGCTCACAATAATCTTTGGGTTTCCATGTAGCTTTTGAATTGTTTCCATAAATGCAGTAGAAACTGTACTGGATTTAAAGGGATGAGATAATTCACAAAAGTGTGCATACTTGGTAAGTCTTTCAACTACCACCATGACGACACTCTTTCCTTTAGACTTGGGTAAACCTGTGATAAAATCCATTGAAACCTCCTCCCAACGTTGACTTGGAATGGATAAAGGTTGTAATAGACCCGGGGTCTTAATTGTTTCAACTTTATTTTGTTGGAAAACCAAACATTCCACCGCAAACTTTTGAATATCAGATTTAAGGCCATCCCAAAAAAATTCCTTATTAACCCTGTGGTAAGTTTTTAAAAATCCTGAGTGCCCTCCTAAGGGAGAGGTGTGCAATTCCATAAGAATCTTTTGTTTGAGTTGGGAATTCTTACAAAGGTATAAGCGATCTTTGTATCATAACAAATCATTTTTCTAGCTAAATGTATCAAATGTACTGGGGTCTTGCTGTAACTTTTGAATGAGTGCCCACACTTCTTTGTCATTCTTCCACTCATCCCTTGCTTCGTTTATCCAATCTGGTTGGATAATAAAAATGGTGCTAATAAATTCTTCCACATCCTCATCCTTTCTTGAGAGTGCATTTGTAACGACATTTTGCTTCCCTTTTTTGTAGATGATTTCAAATTCATAACCCAACATCTTTGTGACCCATTCTTGGTGCTCTTCTGAAGATAATATTTGTTTTAAAAAGTATTTAAGACTATCATGATCTTTTTTTACCTTGAAGTGTCTTCCCATTAGGTAAGGTCACGATTTCTTAAGTGCATGTAGTATTGCCAACATTTCCTTTTCATAAATATCTTTGTGTAAATAATTTCCTTTGATTGGATGACTTTTGAAAGAAACAGGTGTTTCTTCTTGCATTAAAACAACACCAATTCCATTTATTGAGGCATCACATTCCACAATAAAGGTTTTTGTGAAGTCTGACGTAGCTAAGACCGATGCTTGGAACATTGCCTCTTTAAGATGTTCAAAGGATTTTATTGCTTCTGGAGTCCAAGAAAATGCATCTTTATTTAGTAATATTGTTAGAGGTGCTGCTATTCTCGCATAATTCTTAAAAAACTTGCGATAATACCCTGTCAACCCGAGAAATCCTCGCAGATGATTTATGGATGTGGGGATTTTCCATTCCTTAATGGCTTTAATTTTTTTAGGACCTACCTTAACACCTTCATGAGATACAATATGACCCAAATATTCCACCTCTTGTACTCCAAAGAAACATTTGGATGTTTTTGTATATAATTGTTTCTCCTCCAATAGTTTGAGCACTCTATCAATATGTTGAACATGATCCTTCAAAGACTTGTAGATTAGTATATCATCAAAAAATACTAACACAAATTTTCTAAGGAAGGGTTTGAAAATGGAATTCACCAAACCTTGAAATGTAGAGGGTGCTTTGGTAAGGCCAAAACGCATGACCAATAATTCATAATGACCCTCATTAGTTCTAAATGTGGTTTTCGGAATGTCTTCAGTCTTCATTCTGATTTGACGATATCTTGAATGAAGGTCCAACTTGGTGAAGTAAATTTCTCCATGTAATTCATCCAATAATTCATGAATGATAGGAATGGGAAATTTATCTTTAATAGTGAGCTTGTTGAGCTCCCTATAATCCAGACACGTATGCCATGATCCATCCTTCTTGTGCACCAATACTACTGGAGCAGAGAAAGGACTTTGACTAGGTTGAATTATACTAACCTCTAGCATTTCTGTAACCATATGTTCAATTTCACTCTTTTGGGCATAGGGATATCTGTAAGGCATGATGCTTGGAGGAACACTTCCTAGAATCAAATGAATATCATGATCATGATCATGAATAGGTGGGAGGCCTTTGGGAGTCTCAAATACCTTGGAATGATTGTCCAAGCCTTTTTGGAGATATGGAGAAATAGATGATTTCGACGTGGGAACCTCTAGCGAACATAATTGTGAAATTACACCACGTTTTTCTTTCTTTAGAAGCTTTGTCATGCCATTAGAGCTGATTATCTTTCCAGTTTCCTTGTGATACCCATTAATTCAACTTCCTTTCCTTTTGATTTTTTTTTTCAAGAAAAGTTCTTGAAAATTAAAATTTATCATACCCAAAGATTGTAACCATTAGACTCCTAGTACAACATCAGCACCACCCATTTTAATGTAAAGCATTGGACTATTCAACACATATTCTTCCATGGATAACTTGATATTATGGCACTTTCCAGAGCAATTTATGGTTTTTAAATTTTCAACCATCACTTGACACTCTAGTGCTGGATATAGGAATCAATTCAATTCCTTCGCTATCTTACAATGAATAAAATTATGGGTACAGCCCGAATCAATCAACATTATTACCTTTTTCTTCTTAATATGTCCTTCTATATTGATAGTTTGAGGAGTGGTTATTCCGGCCAATGCATTACAAGATATGGTCGGATTCATTTCTTCTTTCTCTAGGCTTTGTTCTTGGTGTGTATCCTCTTCTTTTGGTGTTTCTTGTTCCCTTTCTTCTTCCTCTTCACAATCTATGTAAAATAAATTCTTCTCAGCACACTTATAACCTTTAGTGTATTTTCTATGACAACTGTAACAAATCCCTTTCACTCTTTCTTCTTCCAATTGTTGTGGTGTCAACCTTGTAGGTTGTGGAAGGCTAGGAGCAACAACACTTCTATCTTTATGGTTGTTATTGGTAGGCTTCCTTGTTGCCATAATTTTTCTTTCAATTTTTCTTGCCAACCTGAATGCCTTCTCCAATGAATTAGGTTCCCAAAGCCGAACCTCATGTTGGATGTTATCCTTTAATGTCCTTATGAACAAATCAATCCTATGCTCCTCTGGAATATATTCTACCCTTACATTCAATTTTTAGAAGTCCTCAATGTGTTCCACTATTGAACCTTTTTGTTTGAGATTTATCAATTGGCTAAAAAAGGTGTTTCTTTTTGTATCCTCATAATGTGCTATCATTTCTTCCATACAAATTGCCTAAGTGATAGTTTTTTTATGAGAGCAAAGCCATTGATACCATACAAAATGATTGGGTTCCCAATATAAATTCACAATACATATGTTTTGTGTGTTTTACACATTATAGGGATCGAAATATTGCTCCATCTGTAGTATCCATATTATGAGATCCTTGCCATCAAACTTCCTCATATCAATCTTTGGAACACGGTGGGTCTTCAATCCAAAGTTAGAGTCTATGAAATCATGACTAGCATTTCTTTTGTTCTCATCATGCGTTTCCTCTACTACCTTTTCACCATTAGGAAGAATTTCTTGTAGCAACTTTGCCAAACCTCCTTTCAAACCTTCCATTTCTTTCTTCAAATATTCATTGTTTACTTCTAAACCATCCATCTTAGCTTCAATGCCATTCTTTAAACCATCCATCTTAGCTTCCACACCATTCTTTAAACCATCTATCTTAGCTTCCATGCCTTTCTTTAAACCATCCATATTAGCCTCTGTTACTTTGTGTGAGAGTGAAATTTGTTGCATTTGGTCTCGTAATTTTGATATATCATGCTGCATTTCTTCCTCTTCTTCATGAGTCATGCTAGAAATTTCAGATTGCTTACTAGGTGTTTCAATTTTATTTTTTTGGGGCATAAATTAATGATAATTATGCTTTCCTATGTCCTTTGAATTCCTTCAAACTATTTTTTCAAACCAAACTTAGGAAAATTTTTACAAAGATTACACATCTTTTTTGGCTTTGTAGGAGCTCGATATTGAGTATATTGTATCTCTGTAATTTCGTCTCTTCAAGGTCCAAAATTTATTTCTGTGGTAGCACTCTTAGTCCTCGTTCCAACCCCACAAGTATGATCACGATTGGATTCTCTAAAAAAGAGGTATTATAGATCTCTCACGATGACCTGATTATAGATAGGTTCAGTAGAGAGAGCCTGTACGAAGTTCCACATATCACTGTTTCGAACTTTGGAATTGAAACAGATAGAAAGAAAACTAAATTTTGTTGCCTTTTTGTACCTTTATATGAAATTTCAATCTGATGCTCAGAGAGAAAGTTATGATGATTTTCCCCAGGTCACCTGTTTGAGATATAATTCAGGATCCTGCAAAAACCCTAACATCCTTGGATCATATCTTAGAAACTGTAGTGCGAAAAGATCTAAAATTTGGACCTGAGGTTCATCATGATTTCGGCTCAAATGGATTTTAATGTTAGCTTTAGAGACATTGTAGAAAAAAATTTATAGCGCAAATTCCACAATGACCTGTTTGAAGGAGCGAAACCCTAGAATCCAAAGCTATGATACCAATTGTTATGCAACCAACTCACAAAATAGAAGAAAATATAGAGAAACGACTTCAAAATCACCCTCTTTGAGGGGGAAACCTCCTTTACATAACAAAATTGAACAATTCTTGGATGATACAAGTGACAAGACCTCCTTTCTATATACAGGAGTCCAAGGGGTTACTATATAGTCAAAGCCGACATAAAAATAATAATGTAAGGGCACAACAATAATAATACTGGGACCTATAGGGCATAGTAATAACAATATAGGGACAAAATGGGCACACCAATAACAATAAGGGGCTACAATGACAATAATAATGAGGGAATACACTAGTATTATAGGGACCTAACATCATAAAAGTCTGAGATTCATCTAAGAATAACCAAGAAGACCCTATGCCCTCTCCACATGCCTACTACAACACTTATTTGTCCATATATTCATCAACCAATCAATATCTAAATAATTCATGATAAGAGCTATAAATGATACACATCATATAACCATCATATAAAAAGAAAATAACCATGAAATGAACCATGGCATAATAACCATAAGATTACCACCATAATCCATACATATATTCATATATCACCATAGGAAAATGTCTCATATTAACGTAGGAAATACCAACCAAGTCAGGGATTTCCACGTGCCACCTGACCATAGATCGAGCTAAAGAAAATATCTCTTTCAACAATCACCCCCATGCCATATTCCAAGCATGAATGTGGGATCTCATGGAATAAACCAATACAAACCAAACCAAGGCTTCTGGAGGCCAAACCACCTCAACCCTCAACCAGTGATTCAATCTCACAACCGGAAATCACTAATTCCAATCTGATCCTTCTCTACCCAATCTGTTCAGGGCTCTAGGAACTAGTAACTCAACCCACAACCTTCCAGGGTTATAGAGTGTTTGTCCAAATTAACTCTAGGGACTAGTAACTCAACCTACTAAGGGATCTAGAGCATTTGTCTCAACCTAGGCTCTAGGACTAGTAATTCAACCCAATCTATTTCAGGGCTTCGAGAATGTTTGTTCCAACCCACAACCATAAGGAATTATCAGCACCAAGAAGAAAATAATATAGTGGAAAAACCCACAAAATCATTGCTATCCAGGAAATGGAAAGGCAGGGCTAAACCATTGTCAATCCAAGAAAATATCCATGCTAATGACAACACACAACTATATAATCACATGAAACTACCATGCATCCATAAATCAGCAAGGAAATTACACATGAAACATGTTATCTTCAAAGAAATCCAACTGTAGCCGCTGATCCACCTGTTCCCTTACACTTTCTTGATTTCATTTTCCTTTTTTCTCCAAATCCAAGTGAAAGCTAAAGTGCTCCAAGTATGCTCCAAGAATGCACTAAGTGTGCAAGAGTATGAGATAATAAGAGAATAGAAGAGTTATTAATAAAAAACTATAAAAAATATAGAAACTAATCCTCATAAGCCTTTTTAATCATTTAGGCCTCTATTTTCTTCATTTTTCCTCACATGCAAACCTGTGACCCTTCATTTTCTATTTCTCCTATTTCCCCTTATTTTCATAACTAAAATGGCAATTAATGCCTCTTTTCCTTCATCAATTCCTTTTCCAATTTCGATAGCCATAAATTAATCACTAGTGATACCCATCACTATGTTGTTGCCTAATATTCAGCTTGGAATATGTCTCCCATGACCTTGGTCTTATTTTTCTTTTTACATAGGAAATCAACTAGGGGCTATTACAAACCCCTCCCCCTTGGGGGAACAATGTCCTTGGTGTTCAATGACACTCATAAACCAAAAAAACAATGCTTCCCATGGATGTTTATAACATAACTTGATACAACATGTACATCATATCATACTACTGAGACCATGACCATCATAACATGAACACCATACCACTTATTGGAGCTTTATAACATAGCTTGATGTGGTATTTACAAAGCACATATGCATATACATATAACTAACACAACATCAAACACATATATCATAATGCATTCGCTCAATTGGCGAATACAGAAGGATACATAGGCTCCATTTGATCATCCAAATCCCATGTAGCTTCATTAGGTCCAAAGTGCTTCAATTGCACTTTAACATGCTTGATTGCCCTGTTTTGGAGCATGAGTTATTTCCGTTGCATTATGTACTGAGGTTCCGACAAGAATTCTCCTTCTGTCTCCACCTGCAATATAGAATAGTCAATCACATGATCAACATCCTTAACATATATTTTAAGCAATGAAACATTTAAAACATCATGGAATTTCATTGTCAGAGGCAATGCAAGTCTGTAGGAAACTAGTCCAATCCTCTCAAGGATATCGAAAGGCCCATAATGTCGAGGTGCCAAATTAGCACATGATCTCATCCTCAAGGAGCTCTTCTTCGGTTTTATGGGCAAGGACACATGTTCCCCAACTTGAAACTCCTTAAATACCATGTTTTAATCTACATAACTCTTTTACCTGTCCTGTGATACCTTTAGATTCATAACTCTTTTACCTGTCCTGTGATACCTTTAGATTCTTCTTGATAACCTACATTTCCTGTTCCATATCTATCAACATGTTCGATCCATTTAATACCCTTTTCACGAGATCACTACAACTAATGGGAGTATTACAACTCCGCCCATAAAGTACCTCAAATAGACTCATCCTCAAGGAATCCTGATGCCCATTATTTCAAGCAAACTCTACGAGAGGAATATACTCTTCCCACTTCCTCTGCTGGTGCATAACATACATCCTTAGCATATCCTCACGAATCATGTTAACCCTTTTTGTATTTTTATATGGATGATAACTCCTTCCAAAACCTAGAAGTGAACTTGGAATTTTTTTCAAATATAATCTTCTTAGGAACACCACGCAACCTCACAGTCTCCCTAATGAATACCCGATCTACTTTATTAATTGAATTAGTAGACTTGATTGGAATGAAGTGAGCTACCTTGGTCAGCCTTTCAACCATAACCATGAAAAAATCATGCTGTCTAGATGTATTCAACAAACCTATGATGAAATCTATGGAAATGACCTCCCATTTCCATTCTAGAATTGGAATTAGTGGTAATAAACCACCTATATGATTACACTCTACTTTTACCTATTTAAAATAAGACAACCTTGTGATGAACTCAACTACTAATTTCTTTAGATTTTGCCAATAATAGAACTTTTTCATAGCAGTCAAAGTCTTCTGATATCCTGGGTGACCTAAATATGACTTAGCATGATATTCCCTGAAGAAAATATTATTGATATCACTGTTGTCCGACACATAGATATTCTCCCTAAATCTCACCAAAGCATTTGTCATGTTATGATAATCCACATCTTGATCACCCATACTATGATACTACAACCTATGCTTAAGTTGCTGCCACCTATCATCATGCTGTCATGTCTCTAAGATCTTCTCCTGTAAGTTTGTCACACATGAAATCATAGTTGCAATGTAAAATACCTGCACTATTCTACTAAGAGAATCTACAACCGTATTCTTCTTACCCTTAATGTACATAACATTGAATTTGAACTCATTGGGTGTAGCTAACCACTCAGCTTTCCTAGAATTCAGAGGTTGGTCAAACAAGTATCTCAATCCACTTTGATCACTCATAAAAATGAACCTCATGCCAAGAAGATATATAGTGCCTCCACCTCTTCAATGCATGAATAATCACTGTCAACTCAAGATCATGAGTCACATAATTCTTATCATGCTCATTCAGTTTCTTTGAATCGTAGCATACTACCTGTCGCTCATGTATTAGGACTCTACCAAGTGCTCTCTTGCAAGCATATGTACACACCACGAACTCTTTATCTGGATATGCAATCTTCAACACTGAAACATTTGTAAGCAAGTGCTTCAACTACTCAAAACTAGCTCCACATTCCTTTGCCGATTCAAATTTCTTTCCTTTCCTCTTCAAATATGTAATAAGATATGAAATCCATGAGAAGTTCTAGATGAACCTCTTGTAATAACCTGTTAATCCCATGAATGATTTTACCTCATCAACATTTCTAGGTGTTTCCCATTCCATGATAGCTCTGATATTTTCTGGGTCCGCTGTTATGCCTTCGTTGGGAACAACATGCCCCAAGTAATGAAATTCTGTTTGAAAGAAACTACACTTGCTAAGATTCACATATAACTGATCCTCTCTTAGCAATCTCAATACTATTGCTAGATGTTGTAGATGCTCTTTTGATCTAGATCTTGGGGGGAGGCCCTCAAGATCTAGAAGATTGAAATGGATATTGGGGGGGAGGCACCCAAGATCTGAAAAATTGAAATACCAGAAGAAAAAGAGGAGAATGACCAATAAACAACCACAAATAATTTTTTTAATTAAAACAAAGAATAACTGTAAAGGCTACATTGTGGCGGACAATTTTTCCTTTTACAAAATGCGACTTGTTACTTATAGTATTTTTCAGTTACAATACCATGGGTCAATTCCATGGGTGAATGAATACCATGGGTGGATGTCATAATACCATAGGTCAATTCCATGGGTGAATGAATACCATGGGTGGATGTCACAATACCATGGGTGAATGAATACCATGGGTAAATGAATACCATGGGTGGATGTCACAATACCATGGGTCAATTCCATGGGTGAATGAATACCATGGGTGGATGTCACAATACCATGGGAAAATACCATGGGTGAATGAATACCATGGATGGATGTCACTTACAATACCATGGGTGGATAAATACCGTGAGTGGATGCCACTTACAATACCATGGGTTGATGCCATTTTCCATTTGGATCATTCCTCTCTCCTTAAGAAGCAATGGTCCCCATTGCATGAAGTTCCCTCCTGCGAAGCCTTTGTTGAATATGAAGAGCCACTGAAGAGAAGGTTTTATGTGGTTAACCCCTAACCATGATGAATGAAGATCTGAGGATAGAGATACCCATGTAATGCTTGTGACCAACTATGATACTGACAATGTGTGGCCTAGAAAATGGACTTCGATGAAGTGTGGGTTTGTGGATGACCCATAACCATGATGAATGAAGATCCAAGGATAGGGATACCCTGTAATGCTTGTGACCAACTGTGATACTGAAAGTGTGTGGCCTAGCAAATGGAATTCGATGAAGTGTGGGTTTGTGGATGACCCATAACCATGACAAACGAAGATTCTAGGATAGAGATACCCTGTAATGCTTGTGACCAACTGTGATACTAACAATGTGCAACCTAGCAAATGGACTTTGATGACAAGGATTTTGTGCAGTTGACCCATAACCATGATGTTGGTTGTTGATGAAGTAGCAGGTGCCTACGTAGCCTGGGGTGGGAGGGCACGTCTCCAAATAACCCAAGCCGAATGCTGCTATGCTAAAACTGATGAATGTGAAGCAAGTGCCTACTGAAGTGGGGTGGGAGGGCACATCTCCAATGGGAACCTGCTCCGAATGTTGCTCCAGAATTAAAATGAACATAACTTGGTCAATATAACT
>APFE031005660.1:40092-58023 GCA_000404065.3 Pinus taeda | reverse complement strand
ATAGGTCATGAATGCATATATTATCATAAAATTCTGAGATTCATATAAGAATAACTGAGAATACCCTATGCCCTCTCCACATAGCTGCAACAACACTTATTAGTCCATATATTCATCAACCGACCAATATCTAAATAATTCATGACAAGAGCTATAAATGATACACATCATATAACCATCATATAAAAATAAAACAACCATGATATGAACCATGAAATAATAACCATAACATTACCACCATAATCAATACATATATTCATAGAACACCATAGGAAAATGGCTCATATTAACATAGGAAATACCAACCAAGTCACGGAGTTTCACATACCACCTAACCATAGATTGAGCTAAAAAAAATATCTCTTTCAACAATCACTCCCATGCCATGTTCCAAGCATGAATGTGGGATCTCATGGAATAAACAAATACACCAAGTCACGGAGTTTCACATACCACCTAACCATAAATTGAGCTAAACAAAATATCTCTTTCAACAATCACTCCCATGCCATATTCCAAGCATGAATGTGGGATCTCATGGAATAAACAAATACAAAGAAAAGCAAGGCTTCTGGAGGCCAAACCACCTCAGCCCTCAACCCGTGATTCAACCTCACAACCCAACATCACTAACACCAATGATATCCATCTCCATCCAATCTATTCAAGGCTCTGGGAACTAGTAACTCAACCCACAACCTTCTAGGGTTCTAGAGCATTTGTCCAACCCAAATCTAGGGACTAGTAACTCAACCCACTAAGGGATCCAAAGCATTTGCCCCAACCTAGGCTCTAGGACAAGTAATTCAACCCAATATGTTCCAGGGCTTTGAGAGTGTTTGTTCCAACCCACATCCATAAGGATTTATGAGCACCAAGAATAAAACAATCAAGTGGAAAAACCCACAAAACCATTGCTATCTAGGAAATGGCAAGGCAAGGCTAAAACCACTATCAATCCAATAAAATATCCATGCTAATGACAACACAACTTTATCATCAAATGAAAATACCATGCTTCCATCAATCAACAAGGAAATCACACATGCAACATGTTATCTTCAAAGAAATCCAACTGTACCCATTGATCCACCTGTTCCCTTGTACTTTCTTGCTTTCATTTTCCTTCTTTCTCCAAATCCAAGTGAATGATAAAGTGCTCCAAGCATGCTCCAAGAATGCACTAAGTGTGCAAGTGTATGAGACAATGAGAGAATAGAAGAGTTCTTAATCCAAAACTGTAAAAATGATAACAAATCTGTGACCCTTCATCTTCCATTTATCCTATCTTCCTTTATTTTCATAACTAAAATGGAAATTAATGCCTCTTTTCCTTCGTCAATTACTTTTCCAATTTCCATAGCCATAAATTAATCACCAGTGATACTCATCACTATGTTGTTGCCCAACATTCAACTTGGAATACATGTCCCATGACCTTGGTATTATTTTTATTTTTACATAGGAAATCAACTAGGGGTTGTTAGAAACCCCTCCCCCTTGGGGGAAAAATTTCTTTAGTGTTCAATGGCACTCATAAAACCAAAAAAACACATGCTTCCCATGGATATTTATAACATAACTCGATACAACATGTACATCATATCATACTACTGAGACCATGACCATCATAACATGAAAACCATACCACTTATTGGAGCTTTATAACATAGCTTTATTTTGTGTTTACAACATACATATTCATATACATATAACCAACAAAAAATCAAACACATATACCATAATACATCTTCTCAACTGATGAATAGAGAAGGATACATAGGCTCCATCTGATCATTGATCTCCCATGTAGCTTCATTGGGCCTAAAGTGCTTCCACTGCACTTTAACATGCTCGATTGCTCTATTTTGGAGCATGAGTTATTTCCGTTGCATTATGTACTGAGGTTTCGACTAGAATTATCCTTCTGAATCCACCTGTAATATAGGCTAGTCAATCACATGATCAACATCCTTCACATATATATTAAGCAATGAAACATGAAAAACATCATGGACTTTCATTGTCAGAGGCAGTGGAAGTTTGTAGGAAACTAGTCTGATCCTCTCGCAGATCTTGAAAGGCCCAAAATATAGAGGTGCCAACTTAGCACATGATCTCATCCTCAAGGATCTCTTCTTGGGTTTGATGTGCAAGTACACATGTTCCCCAACTTGAAACTCCTTAAATACCATGTTTTAATCTACATAACTCTTTTACCTGTCTTGTGCTGCCTTTAGATTCTTCTTTATAACTTGCATTTCCTGTTCCATATCTACCAACATTTTCGGTCCAATTAATACCCTGTTCACTAGATCACTCCAGCTAATGGGAGTATTACAATTCCACCCATAAAGTAACTTAAACAGACTCATCCTCAAGGACTCCTGATACCCATTTGCAAGAAAAATCTACCAGAGGAAGATACTCTTCCCACTTTCTTTGTTGGTACATAACATACATCCTTAGTACCCTCATGAATCATGTTAACCCTTTTTGTCTGTCCATTTTTCTGTGGATGATAAGTTGTACTGAAAGCCAACTCTAGCCCCAAACTTGCAAACAAATCCTTCCAAAACCTTGAAGTGAACTTGGAATACCATGAAACTTCACTATCTCCCTAATGAGGACCTGAGCTACCTTACTAGCTGAATTAGTAGACTTCATTGGAATGAAGTGAGCTACCTTGGTCAACCTATCAACCATAACCATGATGGAATCATGTTGTCTAGATGTATTCAACAAACCTGTGATGAAATCTATGGAAATGACCTCCCATTTCCATTCTAGAATTGGAATCAGTTGTAATAAACCACCTAGATGATTACAATCTACTTTTACGTATTTAAAATACAAACACCTTGTGATGAACTCAACTACCAATTTATTCAGATTTGACCAATAATAGAACTTATTGACAATTGTCAAAGTCTTCTAATATCTTGGGTGACCTAAATATGACTTAACTTGAAATTCCCTCAAGACAATATTCATGATATCATTGTTGTCTGACACATAGATCTTGTCCCTAAATCTCACCAAAGCATCTGTCATGATATGATAATCCACATATTCATCACCCATACTATGATACTATAACCTATGCTTAAGATGCTTCCACCTATCATCATGTTGTCATGTTTGCAAGATCTGCTCTTGTAAGTATGTCGGACATGAAATAATAGTTTCCATGTGATTTACCTGCACTTTTCTTCTAAGAGAATCCACAACCCTATTATCCTTACCCTTAATGCACCTGACATTGAATTCAAACTCATTGGGTGTATCTAACCACTTAGATTTCCTATAATTTAGATTAGGTTGGTCAAACAAGTATCTCAACCCACTTTGATCACTCATAAAAATGAACTGCATGCCAAGAAGATATATAGTGCCTCCACCTCTTCAATGCATGAGTAATAATTGTCAACTCAAGATCATGAGTCACATAATTCTTCTCATGCTCATTTAGTTTCCTTGAATCATAGCATACTACCTGTCCCTCATGTATCAGGACTCCACCAAGTGCTTGCTTGCAAGCATCTGTACACACCACAGACTCTTTATTTGGATCTACAATCTTCAACACTGAACATTTGTAAGCAAGTGCTTCAACTGCTCAAAACTAGCTGCAAATTCCTCTATCCATTCAAATTTCTTTCCTTTCCTCTTCAAATATGTAATAAGATAGGAAATCCATGAGAAGTTCCAAATGAACCTCTTGTAATAACTTGCTAATCCCATGAATGATCTGACTTCATCAACATTTCTAAGTGTTGCGCATTCCATGATAGCTCTGATCTTTTCTATGTCCACTATCATGCCTTTGTTGGAAACAACATGCCCCAAGTAATCAAATTTTGTTTTAAAGAAATTGCATTTGCTAAGATTCACATACACTTGGTCCTCTCTTAGCAATCTCAACACTGCTGCTAGATGTTGTAGATTCTCTTCCTCATTATTAGAATATATCAATATATCATTAATGAATACTATCACAAACATATCCATATAGGGATGCAACACAATATTCATCAAACACATGAAAGTAGTTGGAGCAGTAGTCAAACCAAAAATAACCACAACAAACTCATAATTCCCATACTTGGTACAAAATAAAATCTCGTAACTATCTTCTTCTTTGATGTATACCTGATGATATCCTAATCTCAAGTCAATCTTTCAGAACAATGATGCTCCCTGTTGGGTAATTTATTTTTCAATTAAACTACTTGCATTTAATTTTCAAACGCAGGGTTTTGTGAACTTGTGAAGTATACATGCACTGTATGTTCTAGGAAATTTACTTTCAATTATTCTAATTGAAAAATGAAGATGAATCTTATTTATGACAAGATCATGGAAAAGAAGATCGAAATATTGCAAATGGAAATGAAATCTAGACTAGATCTAATTAAGCATATACACATTATTTTCTCTACTCAAAACTAAGAAGTGGTTTCAAAGAACACTATTATGAATGAAATAACTTCAAAGTCTATTCTAACAATGGAAATATCTTATTCTAGTGAACTTGAATGACAATTTTATTCTATGAAATTGAAAGACAAGACTACTCTATAAAATTGAAAATAAACTGGAAGGAAACTTAATCCATTCAAACTTGGGAGGATTCCTAATTGTGAAATCGAAACTGATCTAAAGCTATGAAGATATTGAAACTATTCTAAGGTATGAAATTTGATAGGATTACTAGTGTGATATTCTTAATTCAAAATTGATCGTATCAATTCAACATGGAAACTGAATCGAAAACAAATCTAAAAAAATAAATTCAAAGTGAATGTTTTTATGGTTTTTTTAAAATTTTATTTAATATTGAGTGCTCATTATATAAAAAAAATATTGAAGAGTAAACTGTGTTTGAAACAAAGCATAAAAACATCTGTCTATTTCAAAAACTAAATAAAAATGAATGCACAATGAAAATAATAAAATCAAAAGAAAAAATACAATGTCTCACAACTCTACAAGGGGCTTCCTGTTGAGTGTGAGGAAGTAGAAAATTTTAGATCACTTGATTAAATCATCAACACTTCAGAATTGTGCCATGAAACAAAGTATTTGTATTATTTGAAATAGAGCCTTCCTCGAAGAATTATATCAACAATTTGAACTTAATACATTGACTGTCATTTGCTTGTAGCTGAATCATATTTATATTTTTTAAATTAAAATTACATTGATATATTTATGGCTAAGAATAAGAAATGAAATGAAACCTCATTTCCACGAATTTACTGAACCTCCCATTCCAACCTCTGTTTGCTTGACTTGGCGTTAATTGACACATTGGTGCACTATTTTCTCATGCAATATGGTTAATAGGGCTCCAAAGAAATAGAAAAATCTCATAAATGGTAATTAATTTGAAGAAATTTCTTTGAGTAAACCTAATTGGGCTCCATATGGAAAAACCCATGTTTTCATTTTTCAAAATTCATTTTCATTCGCTCAAAAAACACATTTGAAGTTGACTAGTCAAAACTACTGCATTTTTCCTTCGATTTCTTGTTGAAGGTCCACACATGTGAGCTGGGTGGGATTTGACCAATACAAATCCATATTGGAACCTTTAGAAACAATGTCCATGTGCCATATTTACTTATAGAGTGGTTCTACTACCTCAATGATGGAGATAACTACGGAAACTTGACCAAACTGCAAAAACTTGAACTACCCAAACCATCATTAGTAAAACCAAACATAATCCTAATTAATTCATTAAACACAAAGAAAATGTATGAAAATTAACCACTTCGAGTGTTGGAAATACTTATGAGGTGTTTATGAGATCTTGTGGAAAATGGGGTGTTATCACAAAAAAATGATCATCTAGCCTTAATTTACTAGGTGGATCGAAGTACACCATGTAGGGCCAATTTTACCATAGTAAAATTGCTTTCCTTATGAGAAATTACTTAATAAAGCACATTTGTTAATTCATTTATAATTAAACCCATGAAGAATAATTACATAAATCACTATTTATTTAATTATTTTCTAAGAATAATTAATTAAACCATTGTTCAATTAATATTCCTTGTCACATTTGACCCAATTATGAGAAATAAATAGATATATCATTAATTATCTTATTTTTCACTAGAAATAATTAATTAATCACTAATTAGTTATTATTCCTTATCAAGTTTGACTAAATCCCGTAGGAATAATTAAATAATTCATTTATTTGTTTATTATTCCTTAACCATATTTCTTGCGATGAAAAATAAATTATTTATCTATTTATTATTTCTAAATAAAAATATATAATATTTTTTTCCCTTCGAACCAAAATATAATAAAATATTCCAAATGGTTAATTCTAGAATGGGTTAATAATATTTTATTAATTCTCATTATTCGAGATTAGCCTAATATTTTGTTATAAATAGAAGGGTTTTCCATTCATTCTTCACTTTCGATTATTTTCATTGTTGCACTCACTGTTGTAACTTTGATTATTATCACCATTGCACACCATTTTTCTTTTCCATTTGAGTTCTCATTGAGCTCAAACATTTTGTTTGCTGGGTTTTAGACATTATAGAGGAGAGAGACTCTACAAAAGCTGAAGACATTTGAGGATAGCCAAGAACCCATCCCATAGAGGGGAGTGGTAACATTATTTGTTCCCTTCACAGGTGTTGTTTAATAAAATATATTATTTATATAATGGTTTCCATTGGATTATTGGAGTTACTTGCACTTATTTTACTATTTCATTTTGCTGTTTAACTATGATTGTGGCATAGATCAGGGCTTTGACAGGTTTTGTTTTTATCATTTGCTGCAAATCTACAATGTTTAGCAACCATTTTCATTGTTAGGTCTGTTTGTCATCCACAACCTAAAGTGGTTTATTTTCGTACACATTTGAGAAGAAAAAACAATAACATGGGGTAAGAAACATATGAAAAAAATGGCAGAAATGTTAAAAGGATGATTGTAAATAATGGTGAAATGATGACAAATCAGCGACCAACATCTGCCCCACGCTAATATCTTTGCATGTCCTCATGAAAATGAAAAAAAAATTAAAAAAAAGGGATTAACATCCTAATCCCTTTTTAACCACTACGAAGGGATTAAAATCCCTTCTTCTCTTTGGCTTTTTCTTCTATCATCTTCTTGGTCATAAAACCATATTTTGTAAGCCTTCCTAACTAACCACTTTACTCTCAAGGTCTTTGATCTGATTTACTTGAGTTGTGATAGCAGTTCTAGCATCCTTTAGTTAAGCGTTTACCTTGGCTAATGGTTATATTCAACTATTTTCTTAGCAAACTTGAATAGTTGTCTAGTATGCTCTATCACTTAAATTTGTTGTGTATTCTGCCACTGACCAAGGCATTGACTGAGTTATTAGAGTGACAATAGTGCTTCTTTGTTGTGATGAATGATGGATATAATTTCTCAAAATTTTTGCTACATTCTCCATCTTCTAGTTTTGATAGGCCACTACTCAAAGTTCATCAACCTCTGATTTCATTTCGAAATTTGGAGGCTACTAGAAAATGACAATTTGTGCAATTCAACACATTTTAACTTGTTCAATGAAGAAACATACAAAAACAATAGAATTATGGAAATCTAACTTAGAAGTATGGTTCTTGTAACATTGTTGCTCATGTAACACTTGTATACACAAATGATAATATTATTGTTATGAATGGATGGATGGAGTGGCTTTATGAAGTCAGAAAAAGGATCGAAACCAAGTCAACAAGGTGAACAAAAATGAATTCTTCACCCTTGTAGCCTGCTCATCATTTGAAAACGGGATATCATGAGATAAAATAGGTTTTAATGGGTTATGACAGATTCAGAAAGACCATACATCATAAGCTAGATATATTTTCAATGTCCATATATTCTATGCTCTTTATTTTGCTTCAAAGAAACAATTCAAATGTTACCTTTTTTTTCTTTTGACAAGATCTTTACAAAACAAGTCTTTGATGTAAGTGGCCTTGATGTTGTTGATCATGATGTTGTTGAAGATTTTTTATACTTGATATATGATGTTGGACTTAATGTTCAAGTGTATACATGTGTCTTTTGCCAAGGACCTCAAACCATTCCAATACTTCATTCTCAAAGGTAATGCAATATGTAGTACAACTAAATTATAATACTCATGAAATGATCTATAAGTCCTCATTTGAAAATTAGAAGATAATTAATGAAGCACATCATTCAACTATCCATTCAACTTCTAATTATGCCATACCTCCAGTCTTCAGAGTAATGAAAGCTTGGTCCTCTAGACTTGTTGCTTGATTTCCTTGAATTTCTAGAAAGAGTATCTTGATGTCAGCATCTCTTCTAACTTTTGATGTGACAACCTACCTTAATGCCCCATGAACATAAATTTGGATTCACTTGAATGATTTCCAAACGTCTACCAGGAAACTTACAAAACCATAAGCATAGGTTGTATTATGGTTTCATATTCTTGATTTTACTAACCTTATTGATTCCATAATAAATTTTTAGCGAGAAAAGCTTGCCAAGTTGCTTCTTGAAAGTGTCTTCATTTCCCAACTTTTGAATTCATTTATTGCAACCTTGTATGCTAAGTTTATATTGCTATCATAAAGAATTTTTTTTGTACAAAGGAAAATTTAATCAAAATGTGTAAAAGTGAAGGGGATGGTTGATGGTATGAGTGGTCTACAAAATAAAAGATATGGTGGAAAAATGAAAGGATTTTATACTTATAGTGGTTGCTCATCATAATTTTCTAAACTTTTAATAAATTAAAAAGTTTCCTAAGTGATTTTACCTCAAGTTTACCTCTTGGAATTGGTGGAAAGGGAACATGATCTGAAGACTAGTTTGATGTTTATTTGACTCAGGTACTCTATTGTTGCATGTTGCGTTGACCATCACTTTGACCTTGTGCCACAAAATTTGTTCCCTTATTGTAGCAAACTTGTTTTTCCAATTTCTCTTAAATGATAAATCAAATTCTCCTGAATTTTTCTAAGATTTTTACCATTAATATTATGCACTTCCCACAAACAATCTCAGTCAATGGGTGCACATCTCTTGAGAAAAATGAGAAATGGCTGTAGATGACAACGGGCAATTTCTTGAAACACACACATTGGAATTTCTTGAAATTTTATGCATTGATTTAACCTACTATGATTCATTTACCCTAAAAATTTCAAAACCAATGGATGCATGATTTCAAAGATATGGTCAAATCAATTTCTCACCTGTTTCACCCTTCACACTACCCAATGTTGCAACAAAAACATATGCCACGAACTCATTTTAAGGCCAACTGAGTGCTTCAAAAGGGAAACATTTTATTTTTATCTTTCCCACTGCCACATGCCTTTAGAATTCCATTTTGATGATAAAAAGACGTTTTTGTGAAAAAATACTAAATTCTGTCTTCATGTGTGCACAATGGTGAAAAATGAAAATCTGCCTTGAAAACCCCACTAGAATGTCCTGAAAAATTGCTCTTTTTTTGAATTTTGCCTGCATCTTACTCAATTTATCATACTTTGAGAAAGCCCAGTATCTCAAAATATTTTATTTCTTCTCCAATCTCTTGTAATATTTGTGCCAAAACTGCCATGGAACAAGATGCTACAGCCAAAAAATAGTTTGCTACAACAATAGCTGTAGAAATTGCAACTTTTCGTAGTTGTTGCAGAAAATGTCAATTTTCATGCTATTTCTATTCTTCTTCTGAATTTTTTTCTCCGAGTCTGAACCACTGATTTAGATTGTGTGCTGCATGCTGAAGTAGAAATAATGAAGCATGATGCATGTCGACTGAAATAGACCCATTTTTATTGATTTTCTTGAGAATGAAATGAATGAAGAAGATTTGTAGTGGTGCCATCATGCTGTTGTTGAATGTCAAAAAGATGAACATGTTGCTACAAGAAACTAATAAAATATATTGTTGCAACTTGTTGTTGATTCCATAAAACCATATAGTCTTCATCAAAACCAAAATTCATGGTACAATTCTTACCATGCGAATGAATGTGCCAAAGTCCAGCATGGAAAAAAATCATTGGATTATCGATCAATGATGAAAATCATCAACCAATGCGAGACAACTCATCGATAATGTAAATGAGTGAATCTTGACAGGGACGAATGCATATGTTGAAGTCGAGTCACTTGCAAGATCTGAAAATCAAGATACATTATTGTATTCCCATTGTTTTCAATCAAAATGCTTGCCATTGATGTATGCAAGTTCCAAGGCACTTCAAATGATCTTTGATCTTAGTCCCAGATAAGGTGTTGAAGTTATGTTGTAGGGAAAACCCAACACACCCCCATTACTTTAAATAATGGGGACTCTTTCCATTAATTTTTGGCGAAGCATCTTTTATGATTTTCACTTTAGTTAATTGTCTTACAATTTTGTCATTTTTCATTTTCATCGGATTTCTATTTTGATTATTTCATTAAATTTGAATTTTCAAAAGCTTTCCATCGATACTTGTTTTGCCTAATTTGGTCAATCGGTTTGTAAATAACAGTCCTTTGAAGTTTGATCATTTTCTCGCCTTGACTAAAAAATGTAAATAAATGTATGATATTTCATTTTTGCAATTAAAATAATCATTCACTATAAATACTAATTCTCAGTTAATATTTACTAATTCTTTCATTTTTTCACCAATGGTCCTACAAAATGACCCAACTAAATTGTACAACACATGAAAACACATTTCGGGATCTTGGTAATTTACTTCAATTTGTTATTTTAAAATAAATTGCCAAATCCAAAACCTCAAAATTGCAAAGTGGCTATAGTCCAATTTGTAAGACTATTAATTCACGTGGATCCCACTTCTCACCCTTTCTCTTCCATCCAAAAATTGCAATTTAAAAAAAATGCGATAAAAATTATTTTTGCTATGCGATATTGCATATCGCAATTTCATATTGTCACTTGTTTTGAAAACTTTCGATCATAAGTTTGCAATTTGATTTTATATGAGGAATTCAATTTTTAACCCAAGGTTGATCCTCCTTATGCCTCCGTGACCTCACCCTCATGTCACCTTTCCTCCACCTCACCACACCCCTTATCCCTACATACCCTCCGGTCCTTGTAACTCCATCCTTTCCACACTCACACTAATACACTCTCCACCCTCACATTAATGGATGACTAAGGAAAAAAATGTATTTTAAATCTTTTTAATATAATATATTATTATTATAATTTATATATTAATTATATTTTTTATATAATACAATTATAATATTAATATAATGATTTTTATTAATCATTAAATTAAATTTTTTATTAACTAATTTATATTAATAATTAATTTATAAAGTTTAATGATGTAGATATAATTAATTAGCATTAAATTAGTTAATAATTGTAGTTTAATTTAGAAATAGATTTTAATTAAAAATTTTGATTTTTAGTTCAAGCAACAGAGTTTCCACTGGCAATTTTAATGTACCAAATTTGGAAGCTCATAAATTGAGTTTTTCTTGGCCAAATGAGGCATAGGACGGCTCATTGGAAAAATAAAATTATGGAGAATATTTCTAAATTACTTTCATTTCCGTATTTGATCATTTATTGGGTCTACAATCCAGTAGAATATCAAGCTCCGATTTTTTTAACAAAACTAATTTCTGAGTTTGATTTTCTGCATTTTCATTTGCCCACAACTTCTTCTGAGTGCAGATCCATTCACCCATGTTCTCCTTGGCCAATTAAATCTTCATAGGCATCAACAGAAAGCTTAGATTTATTTTATTTTATTTCTGAGTTTGATTTTCTGCATTTTCATTTGCCCACAACTTCTTCTAAGTGCAGATCCATTCACCCATGTTCTCCTTGGCCAATTAAATCTTCATAGGCATCAACAGAAAGCTTAGACTTATTTTATTTTAATTATGTAATTAATTTTTGATTGGATTGGTTTTAATTCTAGATTTGACATTTTGATTTTATTTTTGCATTTTAAGTTAGCTTTGATTTGTTTTTGCAAGAAAACAATTGAAGAGATGAGGAGAAGAACATCTTAATCAATGAGAATTCTCCAGAAAAATGGAATTTTGGGCCAATGAAAATTAATGGAGCACATTTCTCCTTCAACAAACTTTCTTGTTGATAATTTTTTTGTAAATATTATAAATAACAAATTGTAACATGTATTATGGGCTTCTCTCCACCACAATTCTGGAATTCTAAAAGCACTACTGTAATAGGGATTTAGAGTTGTAGGTGAGAGGAAAGAAAATCTCAGATTTGGGGATTATTGATGAGTTTTCTTTTGCATTCTGAATTATGTATAATGGGCAAAGCTTGCATTACTACAACTCTTGTTGTAACAATAGAAGTTCAAAGATTGTAGAGGATTGTTGGAGACCAGAGCCAAAGAAATGGATTCAATAAATTGGTATTTCTAATACTATTGTTTTAAATACTGGTTTCATTTTATGATGGAAGGAATGTGTCATTTTATTCATATTTGTGCACTATTGTTAGTATGAGTAATTTGTCTCAATCATATGTTATTATTTATCTTTTCTCTTATGGGTTGAATTTTGGTCTCTGAGTAACTATTTACTCAGAAATATATCTTTTAATATTGGTTTAACACATAATGATATGTTTTGAACTATTTTATCATATTATTGTTTAATTATTCGAATTATTGATTTAACAATCAATATCATTTTGTGAACTACTTCCTAAATGTTATTGGTTGATTATTTCAATTAGGTCTCTGAATATAATGTGTTTTGGTATTCATAATGTCAGTTAATTGAACTACTTCATTAGCTTGATATTCATTATAAGCCAGACATATTTAAATCCCAATTATTTAAATATCTTTCTCTCGATTGGGTTAGATCTATATCTTCCTAATTGAGATGGGATTTTTATTTAGTTCATTTTGCTTGCATTTTAGAATAATTTTGCTTTTAGCTTAATTATACATTCCTAAAAGTGCTCTTCACAAAGAGGCAAACTTTAGTTGTGGCTTGGATGAGCCCCAGATCAACTTAATGATCAATTTCTTACCTGATCAACAAGAGGGTTGATCTGATGTCTCTTCTTCATTGGTGGATGAAAGTCATATTTTAAGCCATAGGATATTGAGAGAAGGTAATTGGACCTAGTTAACCCAGTCGGAACCACCATTCCAAATTGAAAAGGAGTTGCTTTAAGGTCCAGACTAGGTGGTCATCCCCAATGTTGTTGCAACAAATTTTGAGGCTTCAACAAGTTGATGGGACAAGATCTATTTGAAGGTGGGCCTTAATGAATCCCACATCAACGAACTCGAGCATAGAACCAAAAGTGATTTGAAAAACCATAATAAAAGATTAAAACCATCATAAAATTGCAGAACTTATCATGAACATTTCTCACTAGTTGCTCGGTTTTAAAGCAAGCTCATATCCAATTGCGCTAGGACTCTGTTTTTCACAATAGGACTTATTTTCATCCTTACTTTTTATTTTATTTTTTATTTATATGTCCTACTCTACTTGAAAATTAAATCTCGTTCAAGTATATGAATACTTGTAATGGAACCATGTGTGTAACGAGATGATAGATAAAATCTTATATAGGTTTGAAATATATTCTTTGATATGTACCAGCATATGAGAGACCAACTTCCTTGATTGAGATGATGTCAAAAAGTATTGAAGAATTAAGCACTGGGATTCGATGACTGTCTTGAACCAAAATTCAATGTAATCTTGTCTTCCTTGGATTCCTTCTATCATGCCATGAAAGTCTTCATAGACGTGATCCCCATTCATAGAATCTAGTGATAGTCATGCATGAAAATTTTCAATTTCATGTTCCAACAACTTCTCTTTTTCAACAAGAATCCATGATTCTTGGACCTTATATGAATCTTCTTCTTTTGGTTGTTGTTCTTCAAAGGAAGTTGGAGAATCATTTTGAAATACCTTAACATTGTAAGTGGATTGAGGTATTTTATTATTGGGGATTCAAAATGGTTGTGCAAGTAATTGAGTGGTAATGAATTTTTGAGGTGCTTGTGTGGGTGGTAACGGGGAAGGTTGAATTGAGGTTAATTGAGGTTGAAACTGATGTTGTGGTGGAGGTGAATGGTATGGATAACATTGATATTGGTATTGAGGATAGTGAGGAAAAGATTGAGGATATGGTGGATTTACACTGTAAGTCTTTTTCCAACCTTGTTTCCAAGATTAATTTTGATTTTGGGATTGAGATGGCAAAGGTTGCCAAGGCAAGGGTGTTTGCCAATTTCTTTGAGATTGTTGTGCATAACCCTGAAATTGAGAATTAAGATCTTGCTTTATACTAGGTTGATGAGTGTTGGAATATAATCCTAACATCTACATTTATTTTTTAGCCTAAGTATCCTTGACTTAGCCACATGCACTAAAAATCATGTTCACACTTGGTTTTTGGTAAACTAGCTCGGTGGACCAACTTTCCCTTGTTTTTTTCCTTTAAAGGCTTAATGTTATGGAAATATTGGTCCAACCACTTTCCTAAACCATTTAGACATCTAAGTGCATGTTAACACCTGACCACACCTCATCCACTTGAGTTATTTGAGGATTGGCGCCCTGCATGAATATTCCCCCTTAAATCAAGGGATTTGGTCCCCCAGACCATTTTAGCATGGTTTAAAGTTGCCTTCCTTGGGAAATGCACCCATCCTCATGATTTCCTCGTGGCTGATAGTTGCCATAGGTTGTCTTGAGTCATTGTTGCTATCTTAGGCCTCCCTTTAGTTTTTCGTAGCCTTTTCTAGTTTTTTACTAGCTTTTTGCTAGTTTTCTAGACTCAACAATTTCTATATAACCACCTCCCTTTGGATTAGAGGTTTGGTTGCTCATGTATTACTATTGTTCATTAATTTAATACATTTATTTTGTGTAGCAAATTCTTTCTCTCCTCTCTTAAATATCAACAAATTACATGTGTTTAATTTAACTAGAATTCTAGATCTATCAGAGTTTTTACAGCAATTCTACATGGAATCAGAGCTAGTTCAAATTTAGTGGATTGTACATGGTTTTATTTTCAGGTATAGATCACTAGGAGGCACAACAAGAAGCAATGGATCATCTCTCTCAGCCTACAAAACTCGTTCTAAATCCTTTCAGTTACTTCGATGGATGACAGAGATCACTTTGCTCCTCTGAAGCAAAGGGCTTTACAGGGTACCAATGGGAACAAAGACTGAACCAACTTCTGAAGCAGAGAAGATCAAGTATTTCAATAAATTAGATGAAGCAATTTGGTTGATATGCCTATCAATTTCTAAATAACTCCTCTTTCATGTCAGCGGAGCCACTACTCCTGATGCAAGGACTATTTGGCAAGCAGGATGAAATGAGAGTGCATCAACTAGAGAATGAACTCATATCCCTCAGTCCAACTCATTTTAGCAACCTGCAAGAATAATTCACCAATTTTAAATCCCTCCTTGTTGAACTTGATGCATGTGGATTCAAGAAAGAGGAAGATCAACTCATCCTTTCGATTCTCTTGAAATTAGGCCTTGAATATTCCATATTTGTATCGTCTTTTCAAACATCTAAATTGACTCAGGAAAAATGGAAAATGCCTCCATTGAATGAATTAAATGCAGAATTAACTCAAGAGAAAGCTAAGTTAGTCCAAATGGGTGCCATCAAACGTTCAAAGAACCAAGCACTTGTGGCTACTGATGCTCCAAAGAGCAGTGGAAGAGACAAGCAAAAAGGGAGGGGTAAATTTAATGAATCGAAGAAGGAGAGACCCATACAATCTTCAGAGAGTTCTTCTTTTCCTAAGGGTAAGAAGAAGAAGGAAATAAAAATTTGTAGCTACTGTTCCAAAGGTTTTCATCCTAAATAAAATTACATGAGGAAAACAATCAATGAGATGGCTAAGCAATTGCAACAGCACAATCTCACTGTGCCCAAGAATGCAAAGAAGAAGGATGATAACATAACGGGAGATGGGAGAGGGAGAGCATGAGATGGTCATGCTTTAATGGCTGTCACATCCACTCCATCACCTTGGATCCTTGATTCAGGTGCATTGAACCATATGGCTGTATCAAAAGATGAATTTTCCTCCATCAAAGAAAGCACCAGATCCCCAATTTACTTGGGAGATGCCACACTCGCAAAGGTGTACGGAGAAGGAATTGTAGACCTCGAAGGGGGCTGCTTCACAAATGTTCTTCATGTTCCCTCGCTATTCGAAAATATTCTCTCGATATATCAGATCACTCATTCCAGCTCTGGAAGGAAGGTGGAGTTCACTTCGGACTCTGCAGGGATTACCGACATTTCCACGAGCTCATAGATTGCACATGGAATTGCAGATCACGGTTCTCATTTGTATTTCTTCTCCCACTTTGTTCCTAAATCTATTAGCATTGTGTTTTTGTCACAATATAATGATATCAGTAGGTTATGGCATGAAATATTTGGTCATCTAAACTATAATTACTTGCATCAACTCAGCAAGGAAAACATGGTAGAAGTATTGCCCGCTATTAAATTCACAAGCGGTGTATGTCAAGGATCCATTCTTGGCAAGCATTCGGAGCAAAAGTTTGACAAAGGGAAGACATAGAGAGCTCTTTCACCTCTTGGGCTGATTCACAGTGACATCACGGGCCCATTCCCGTAGCCTTCAATCAGTAAGGCTCGATATATACTCACCTTCATAGATGATTTCTCTCGCTTTACTTGGGTATTTTTTCTGAAATTAAAATCGGAAGTATTTGAATGCCTTATAGAATTTAAAGCACTTGCTGAGAATGAGTATGGGTGTAAGATTAAGATACTCATATTGACAATGGGGGGGAGTATGTCAACAAAGATGTGCAACAACTTTGTATTGATGCAGGTATACAACTACAACACACAATGCCATATACACCACAACAGAATGGTGTTGCGGAGAGGAAAAATCGGTTGTTAAAAGAGATGGCCAATTGTATGCAACAATCCAAATAATTAGCTGTTGGGTCCCTATAATATTAGTGATTACCCCATTACTATGGTAGTTTTACCCCTTATTAATATTATTGTGCCCCATAGAATCCCTCTATTGTTATTTTTGTGGCTTTGTATTATTATTGTTAGGTCGACTGGGTTATATTGTGACTCCTTAGACTCCTATATATAGAAAGGAGGTTTTGTCATTTGTATCATCGAAGAATTGTTCATTTATGTAATGTAAAGGAGGTTTCACCCTCGAAGAGGCTGAATTCTAAGACATTGATCTATCTTTTCTATCTTTTCTTGAGCTGGTTTCATAACATTTGGTATCAGAGCCAAGTTCTAGGTTTCCCTGCTCCAAATAGGTCATCATGGAATTTTCGCTATAACTTTTTTTCTGCGATGTTTCAGAAGTCGAAAAAAAAACCCGTTTGAGAAGACATTGCTCTATAGCTCGGGTCCGAATTTCAGAGTTTTTTGCGCTATATTTGTGGAGATATGATCTGAGGAAGTTGGTCTTTTTGCAGACTCCTGAATTACATTCCAAACAGGTGACCTGGGGAAAATCGTCATAACTTTCTCTCTGAGCATCAGATTGAAATTTCACAAAAAGGTACAGAAAGAGGATAGACTGAGTTTCTTCTAGATATTTTTCAGAGCTAGAGGTCCAAATAGTGACACGTGGCACTTCATACAAGTTCGTTCTTCTAAAAAGGTCTATAATCAGGTCACTGCGGGAGATTTGGCATAACTCTTCATTGGAGAATCCAATTGGGGTCAGACTGATGGCATTGGAAAGAGGACATAGAGGGATACCACAGGGAAGAATTTCAGAACTGGATGTTCTGAAAGTACAGAGATACATCAGAGGCAATATCGAGCTCCTACAAAGAAAAAAAGGTGTGTAGATTTTTTTAAATTTTTTCTTAAGAT
>APFE031005660.1:6309-24542 GCA_000404065.3 Pinus taeda | reverse complement strand
AAGTGTTGTTGCCCCTAGTCTTCCACAACCTATAAGGTTGACACCACAACATGTTGTAGATATAAATCGGAAATATATGATAACATAAATAAATCCAAGAATAACAAGATAGAAATAGATAGAAATGCTTCTCTTTATTGATCAAACCCTTATGGTAGGACAACACCATACATTACTCCTTAAGGAAGGAGAATACTCCACAAGCCATATGCCTGTTCATACAAGAATACTTCTTTTCATGTCCTCCATGTGAAGTCTCTAGCCTCTATATAGGCCTCATACATACAATACCATGCATCATTACCATGGTTTACTCATACCATCAACTAATACCATGGGCCCATTACATTATTATTAACTACTTGTGGTCCCTTACATGACATGGGTTAACCACCTTATTTATTACTATGGTCCATTTCATTATTACATTATTACCTTGGTTACCTCCCTTGGTACTCCATATTACCCCCCCTAGGTATATAACACTCGCACACACCAACAACTAATTTTTTGATTTTGGCTTCTGGCTGTGCATCCTGCGGGATGTGAAGCTTAGGCACTGGCTTGCATGCCTATGCTACTGCGGACTCCAAACTGGAACTATGCATTTGAAGTGCCTCCTTTTCCTTCGGGGTTTGCATCTTTTTAGCGATCATTTGCTCATTGTTCACTTTGTACTCACTGATAAGGTTGAAGGTCACTACTCCCTAGTTCGCAATTCATCTGCCACCCCTGTATGCAGCACGTGGAGATTCTCTTTGGAGAGCGCTGCTATATTTAATAGTATGTTCATGATCATAGTAAGTATGATACGATCTTTGGTGGATTCTACGCGAAGGGACCCGTCTGGCAATTCTATAGTTCTGAGGTCTAGGGTCCTTACTAAATCTGTTGCTTGGCTTGTCCCGGTTGCCATGTTCGCTTGTCCAGTGCCCACCTATAGCCTTCTTGCTTGGATCTACAACTTGCGTAGATCCTTTTGGATACTCCCCAACATCTGCATGTATTCCTGCTCACACTGCTGCTATACTTTGGTTGTGGTATCCCTGATTTTATCACCGATCTCATTAAGATAGCCTTCGGTTAAGACCATGGGATCAACCTGTGACTTATCCAACTCCTACTTTTTCCACGTGCCATCTTGCTGCTCCTGGTCACATATCTTTAGAATAAATGTGGTGCTCTACCCCTCATCACCTATGCTGCCTTGTCCTGAAAGTTCTTCCTCCTCTATCCCCAATGAAGGTGACTTGTCACCTTTTTGTGACTCGGGTTGTTCTTGTTCCTCCTGCTCCTTGGTAGCACATTCTTGCTCCACACAAGCCTTTTTAGTGGCTTCCTTCTTTTTATGTGCCACGAGGTTATGCGCAGCCTAGTTAGCTACCTTTGTTCTTTTCTATTCAACAGAACTTCCCGCACCCGTGCTTGGTTCAACATCTAAGTCTGACGGGGCATGCCACTCTGTAGGTCATTTCGCTACAACATCCTACACATCTGTTTCTATCACCAAATATGGAAAGCCATGCCATTTCTACTATGGACCCTTTCACGCTTGGATGTATACCCTGTGGAAGTCAGCCTTGAATGCGACATAGGCTAACAGTTGTGTGAACAAGGTTTGGGACAACCTCAAATGTTGATTGATGGCCATCCAGAGATCCATTTCCATAAACACCCAAAATATCTTCATTTCTGTGATCCGCGCAAGATCCTTTGTAGACCATAAGGAAGCAAACGGTGCGGCCTTCAGTAATCCTTCCTCAAGAGGAGGAAATTGGGTGTCCTTCGGCAATTTCTAGGCAACTAGCATAATTGATAGTAACAATCAAGCGTAGTGAAATGACTTGGTGTCATCCTGAGCTTCACGATAGTTCGCTAGGAACTCTTGATAAAGGTATCTTTCCTAATTAAACTGTACGCATTTTACGCACTGTGCAGCCAGGGAAACTACAGGCGCTGAAACTTTGTCTGCGCGACATTTTCTCGTCACCTTCCTTGCTAAAATCTGGGCATCCAATTAGACTGCTGGGTCTGTTATAGAAATGATTGAATGATCCAGATTTAAAGAGGAACACAACAAATTACGAATATAACCATAAATACGGAGATGCAGTAGAAATAATGCTTCATTTCATTAATGTAAAATACTGAAATATGCTTATAGACAGAAGTGGAAATAAACCAGCTAGGGCGATGGTAGCTTATCCCTGAGAAGAGATGTGGTAGCTACACGCTTCTTAACTGTCTTACAATGAGGCTCGAAGGCCTATTTATTATTGAGAAACAATGAAAATCCATAAACATACAAAAACCTAACCCTAGGAGATGAAATGCCACACTGTGGGCCCTATTTGGGTAAATTGGTACATCAACTTCCCGAGGTCGTAACTTTGGCATACGATCTCCGTTTGAAGCACACTATACCTCATTAGAAAGGTCTATTCGAGGACTACAAATTTTGAGTGACAAAATTAGTTTATAACACATGTTACTCCTAGTTTTCCCAAAAAACTTCTTTTAGCGCCTCAAAATTGCTTCAGAAGTTCAAGACCTGAAAAACTGCCAAAAATAGTAAATTATGCTACAAATAAGGAAACTAAAAAGCATAAAGAGATAGTTGTGGGGGTCCAAGTGGGATAGGTGGGTGGCCACCAACATTCACCTGGATCATTGAATATCCTCACGACTTCTTAAGGAGGCCATAATCCCTCTTCATCCTTTCTACAAGGTCTTTTTCCCTAGTCTTTCTACCAAACTCCTTGGCCGGGTTCGCTCCTTTATAAGATAGGTGCGTGATCCTTTGTATGAGCATGTCTATAATGGGGATAGGCCCTCCCAGCTATAAACAACCATCGTGCACCAATGTGAGCAGTTGGAGCACACAAATTGTGTTAATGGGGGTGTAGTGGTAGTGTGGCACCCATAGTAAATTGAGTAACCCTGATTGCTCGACACCGCGGACCCATTCCTCTATTTCTAATGCTATAACTCTTGATTTTGCATAATAGACTTTGCGCATATACTTGTTCGTCACAAAGTGTGTAAACTTAGCATGGTCTGCGAGGTCCCAATCCTCCATTTTCAACAATTGGATCCGCGCGAGCCGTGGACCTTCAAATGGGACCTGCTCAGGTAGCAGGGGTGTGGATATGGTGAACTTATCAGAATACAAGTCCTTTGTGACCTTTTCTTTTCCCTGCCATGGAGGGATATACTCAAGTAGTCTGGTTATGGGTTCTACTCCTTCAACATCAATGTCTTCTGTTCCCTGGGCTTCTTCCACCTCTAGGTCCACTACTTGCTCCGATTGCTTATCTTTCTTCTGTTTCTATGTGTCAGTATGCTTCTTGGGGGAGGTGCACACTGACACCGGCTTCTTCTACTTTTCCTTCTTTGATTTGGATGTTTGGGTTTCTCTGGTAGGGGTAGGCTTCGGACTAGGCAACCTTGGCGCCATAGGCACAGGAGCCACAGCTTCCATACTTACAACTTCCAGTCCTAGTGCATCGAACACAACTACTTCCAAACTAATTTCTTTGGCGGGGTTAGTGGAAATCATTTTCTTAATGAATAATTCATGTTCTTATGCAGAATTGTCTACAAACGAGGGCCGAGTCACAAAGTCCTTCCAAAACGCTTGGCTCATATGCAATAAACAGAAAAATGCACTAACATTTCTAAGAGTGCAAAGTGTTCTCTATCGGACCAACACATGTAATTTATAGGGGTTTTTGAATTCAAATTTGACCGTTCGCCCCATTTTCTGAAAATAAATGTTGTTTTGGCAGTAGATCTTCAAGTATTTTTGCGTTAAATGTCGGCAACCCACTCCACTTATCCGTCTTCTGGCCATCAAGTCATGAACAATAACTCCAACATTCACTTTCTTGCTAAGCTGCGCAATACCTTCCTCATGGCACAATTTCCTGAGCGCAGCTTCTTGAATTGCATCTCCACTAGTCTTCGCGCAGCCTTCCCGCTGTGTTTTTCTCCATACTGGGCAGTGTAGTTTATTGTCCCGTGCTCCCTTGCAACTGCCTAGAGCACTAAGACTATTCTGTCACCATATAGACATTGTGTAGGATCATTGGTATACAATTTTAACCTGCTCCCATTCACTCTTCCCAGAAAGGGTTCCTCATTCAGCTTCGCAAGCTAAACTATGTCTCCATCTGTAATTTCTTTGACAATATATGGCCCTAGCCAATGCATCTGGAATTTACTTGGAAATTTAGTGAATTTACTATCATATAATAGGACAAGATCGTTTACCTTGAAAGTGTGAAGCTTGATGTGGAAAGCATGCCATGATTTTTCATGTTCCTTCTTTACTTTTTGATGAAATCTTACCAAAAATTTATCCTCCTCAAGCTCCATTAGCTGCATGAGCCGTTCTTCCAAGGCCTTGCGATCCACCATATTCATCAGGGCTGCTATGTGCAAACTAGGCACAATGTACTCCATCAGCATGACAACTTCGACCCCATATACTAATCTGAACGACATTTGTCCTGTCAGCTTCTTACAAGTAGTCCTATAAGCCCATAGTACTACGGGTATGTGCACATCCCAATCATTTCATTGTACATTGCAGATTTTCATCAACGCGTTCTCCAAAATCTTATTGAAGGATTCAACAGTTCCATTAGCCTATGGGTGATATGGTGTACTCTTTTGATAGTAGACCTGGAATTCTCGAGTCAATGCATTGATCGTTTCGTTTAGAAAGTGCATACCTCTGTCACTCATCAACACCTTCGGGCAACCAAAATTGGTTAAGACATACTCAAACAAAATTTTTTCTACTGTAGCCCTTGTACAATCCTTAACCGACTATGCTTCTACCCATCTGGTGAGATATTCTATCGTGGTGATGATATAGCATGCACCTGTTTTCTTTCCTAGGGGTTGAACTGGCCCAACAAAATCAATCGCCCATTTCTCAAATGGTTGCAAAGATACTTGAAGATGCAGTGGAAACTCATCTCTTCGCGATGGTCATCCAGTTCTTTGACATGCATCGCATGCCCTACAATACGCTTTGGAATCTTTGTGCAGTGTTAGCCACCATAGCCCTACACGTAAAATCTTCTATGCAGTTGCCTTGCCTGCATAATGACCTCCCACAGCTCCCCCATGAGCTTATGCTAGGATGCTATCTGGCTCAAAGTCTGGCACATATCTTCACAAGATTTTGTCTACACCCATCTTATACAAATGTCTTGCAATAACTAAAAAATCTGTTATGCACACTACTAATTCCTTCTTTTATTGGCTTGTATATCCTTCTGGTGCTATCCCTGTAGTCAAGAAGTGAATAATATATGCAAAATGATTGTCTGCTACGCGCACCGCAAAGATCTACGCATCTATCAACCCTTCCTCCAGATTATTAGGCTCTTCTCCTATTTTGATCCATGACAGATGGTCAGGTCCTGCATTTAACCTCCCTAGCTTCACAATGACTTCAAACTCATACTAAAATAATAGCAACCATATGCAGATCTTCCCCCCCAACACAGGCTTGTTGATAAGATATTTCAAGGCATAATTATTTGTGTACATCTTGAAATTCCCTCCTAATAGATAATGCCTCAATTTTAGCAGCACATACACCATGGCCAATCCTTCGCGCTCAGTCATCGAATAATTATTCTCGGCCTTTGATAATTTCCTACTTGCGAAGGCTATAGGATGGTCCATTTCTCCTTTGCCGGCCTGCATTAAAACAGCACCTAACACAATGCAAGAGGCATCCACATGTACGTGAAACTCCTTTTTCCAATCAAGGAATACCAATATCGGCACAGTGACCATCTTTTCTTTCAATACATCTAAGCTGCACTGACATTCTTCGTCCCAACAGAATGTTGCATCCTTATTCAATAGTTTCTCCATGGACACAGTAATTTGAGCATAGGCTTTAATAAATTTTCTATAATATCCCATATGTCCCAACATTGGGCATAGCTACTTAACATTCCTTGGGGCCTCCAAATTCACAATTACCACAATATTTGTAGGGTCCACCATTAATCCTTGCTTGCACACCACGTGACCCAGCAAGATCCCAAAGGGAACACAGAATATGCATTTCTTCAAATTCAACGTGATTTGGTATCTGCGACATGTATCCAACATCAGGCACAGACTTGCGAATGGTGCTTCACCAATCCAAACAACGTCCAATCATCAAAGTATACTTCCAGGCACTTATAAATGAACTCCTTGAACGCTGCTATGACTACACGGGAAAATATTGTAGGAGAATTCTTAAGTCCAAATGACATCATGGTGTATTGAAGACAACCCCACTCAGTCGCAAAGGTTGTCTTGATCCTATCCTTAGGTGCGATCTTGATCTGATGATACCCCGAAAATCATCAGTGAAGGAGTAGGCCTCCTGTCCTCCAACATTTTCTAATACTTCGTTAGTAAACGACTTTGGGAATGGGTCGTGGATGCACACATCATTAAGCTTCTGTAGATCTACGCAGATCCTTATTTCACCATTTTGTTTCTTCTCCTGAACCACCATTGGGCTCACCCAATCAGATTCTTCAACCCATTCTATCATGCCTGCCTCCATCATATTGTCTAGCCCTTGGCGAACCTTTTCCTCGTATTTAGGATTAAGGCAATACAACCTTTTTTTACTAGGCTTTGCAACTGGCTTCAGAGTGATTTTCATAACTTCCAAATTGCCAACTATGCCCTTCAAATCTAAAAACTTGGTAGGGAACAGATCCTGATATTCATAGAGTAACTCAACAACTTTATCTACGGTAGCGTCGTCCCAATAATCTCCAATTTTTGCGAACTTCGTTTATGTTTTAGTGCCAATGTTTACTTGCTTTGTATTCAACGACATGGTGATGTCCAGGTTATCTATTTTTGGGCGTTCGACTTCACGATGCCCTTCTGCCTTTGGAATATCAATGTTCCTCAGATCTTCATCCTCCTCTTCAGCAGTCACATTATAGCATTCCAACGCATGATGCAGCTGGGTGCTCCAACCTGGTTGGGTCCATTCCATGGGTTCTTGTGGCATTATGAAGATAACCGCCTTAATTTCTTGTAGGGCTTCATTGATGCTTGCGAATTCATCTTCAAAGCTGAAGGTAAATAATAATCCTTCCCTCAATATATTCCATTCCATTGTGCTATGGCGGAGCTCCATTTCTAGATACCAGTTCATGGGAATTGTATCCAAAGTATGGAAAAATATGGTTACCCACTCTGGCTTCGGCTCTGTTCCCCATTCTTTAGTCCATTTCGCTAAATGATCGTGTGGATCGTCTCTTCCATTATATTTCTCAGTCAATTTAGTGTTAGGATGCCAATACCATAACCTCATCATCCTTCTATAATCTTGCCATTCATCAAAACTATCCTTATGCGTACCCCACCATTGTGCAGGTGTAGCGCGCAATACCAACTCTAATGCTTGGAAGCAGTGATCCGTAGGGACTTCATGCTCAAATTCATCCAAAAATAGGTCTACATCAGTTAAAACATCATAATAGGGCAATTTCCTTACCTTCAACGAAACACAATGCAACGACTTTGTTAGCATATTGCATCGTAGTGTAGATACTTCATGCAAGAGATTCTGCCAATGCTCCAACTCTTTGTTTGAATCAGAGGCACAAGAATTCTCTTGGTCCCTTGCAATCTGTCCATCTACTATCGGATTGATCAAGCCCTGATCTCGAGTTGTTATTTTGTAGATTTGATCTAGTTCATCGTCACTTCTTCATAATCACAATCTGGTTCAGTATAGCGTGCCCCTTCTATAGCCCGAAGTGATTTTCTTTCAAATGACATTGTCCTCTTCTTCAAATTGATGAACCCATTCATGTCAATGGCCCAGTCAATTCCGAAAAGTGCAGGGTATGGATTACTGTCATCGACGATCTCTATAAACTCAAAGTCTACCATCGCGCTTGCACCTTCTATATCAACGGTTACTCCATATAATTGTCCCATGGGGATGATTTTTTGCTGGTACGTCATTCTGACCTGAATCGGAGACCACTGTAGCACAAGTCTCCCCATCCTTTCCCATGTCTGTTTTGGTAATAATTTTGTATCAGACCCTAGATCCAAGGTGACTTGGTCAATCTCATAAACACCTATCTGCGTGGTGAACCTCATTTTGTGCCCCGTTCGTGCCTTATGTTTGCCACTTTTTCTAACCACCCAGTGTCCATCAAGGACCTTCTCTTTGCTGGCACATTTGTTTATTAATTCTTTCTAGCCTTCCACAACTTGGCTATCCTCGCAACAGAACCATTTGTTGGCTTAGGGGGTCTTGACCCAGGTTCAGAGTTAGTTGTGCCCACCAACAAAACCCTACACTAATAGACCTTTTGACAACAAATTGTGTAGTGTAGGCTGTAGTCTCACTCGAAGCAGTATGGGGGGATGAAAGAACCAAGTTTCTACATCCAAAGACTAGTGTGATGTCTTCCAATGCCTCAGATCTGTCTTCACGCAGGTTGATATCCTCTTAGGGCACGTAGCTGTAATTCTACTAAAATAGGCTTCAGACCTTCGCAAAGGTCGACGATTAGTCCTTACGGACCTTTAACAATCAAGTTTTCTACTTATGTGCATCAGAGGGTAGTCCTAAATTAGGGTTTGTGTAGATTTACGTAAATTATTCAAAAACACCAGAGAATTCATCAAAGTCTTTGCGAAAATACTTAAACATGCATTGCACACATCATTAACAGTTATTAAAGAGAATCACACAACATTCAAACAATATTCTATAAAACACATCATTCATTGACAAGATATAGCATTAAAAGAAATAAACAGAAATACGCAAGAATTCTTCAGAACTGTCTTTATTGATCTTCAATTCAAGGTTATAGACTCAAAGATACCCTACGCACACACTTGCAAGGTTCTGCGCACTCAGCTGCAGAATCTACCTAGGCCTCTGCGCACTTAGCTATAGAGCCTTTCTTCTATCTTACCCACTTCTCCTTGCTATCACTTCCCTTCCTTATCATCAATTACTAGCCAAAAACATATCTTAGACTCTCTAAGACACACCTATTTATAACCTTTTTCATACAATGCCATGGTCCTCGGACCATGGGTGGATCTCAAAACTGACTCAAACTTTACATAAAAGAAGGGGCTAAACCCCTTTGACTCCTATACATCTATGTGCTTTTCATCCACAAATCATGGAGACTTTACATTAATTACAAAATTGTATCAAAACTTAGGTTATCTTAATAGTCAAATTATCTACTTACACGCATCAGAGAGTAGTCCTAAATTAGGGTTCACACAAATTTACTTAATTTATTCATAAACATTAGAGAATTCATCAGAGTCTTCATGAAAATACTTAAACACACATTGCATACATCATTAACAGTTATTCAAGAGAATCACGCAATATTTAATCAATATACCATAAAAACAACATTCATCGAAAACCTATAACATTAACAAAAATAAACAGAAATACACAAGAATTCTTTGGAAATTGTCCTTATTTCTCTTCAATTCAGGGTTACAGACTCAAAACTGCCCTGCGCACACAACTGCAGGGGTCCACGCACTCAGCTGCAGACTCTACCTAGGCCTTTGCGCACTTAGCTGCAAAGCCTTTCTTCCACCCTACCCACTTCTCCTCGCTATCACTTCCCTTCCTTATCATCAATTCTCATCATAAACATCATTATTATTCCTTAGACTCTCTAAGACACACCTATTTATAGACTTTTGTTTCATACAATACCATGGTCCGTAAATGATGGGTGAATCTCAAAATTGACTCAAAATTTACATAAAACAAGGGGCTAAACCCCTTTGACTCCTATTCATATATGCAGTTCGCATCCACAAATCACAGAGACTTTACATTAATTACAAAACTGTATCAAAACTTGGGTTATCTTAATCCCATAACTGACCCAGGGGACCCCATCCCAACAAATGTACTAAAATGAAATTAATCTTATGCAACTAAATGGATGTAACTAAGAATGAGATGCAATTTAAATTTAACACCTATATATACTTCCCCGACAATTACGCCAAAATCTTGAGTAATTTAATTGTCAGCTAAACTACTTGCGTCTAATTGTAAAACTCAAGGTTCTGTGAACTTGTGAAGTATACATGCATTGCATGTTCTAGGCAATTTACTTTCAATTATTCTAATTGCAAAATGAATATGAACCTTATTTTTGACAAGATCATGGAAAAGAAGATTGAACAATTACAAATGGAAATGAAATCTAGGCTAGATCTAATTAAGCATATACACATTTTTTTCTCTATTCAAAACTAAGAAGTCGTGTCAAAGCAAACTATTATCAATGAAAGAACTTCAAAGTCTATTCTAACAATGGAAATATCTTATTCTAGTGAAATTGAATGACAATTTTATTCTATGAAATTGAATGCCAAGAATACTCTATAAAATTGAAAAGAAACTAGAAGGAAATTTAATCCATACAAACTTGAAAGGAATCCTAATTGTGAAATCGAAACTGATCTAAAGCTATGAAGCTTGGAAATTGAAAACTATTCGAAGGTATGAAAACTGATAAAATTACTAGTGTGAATTCTTAATTCAAAACTGATCATATTAATTCAACATGAAAATTGAAGCGAAAAAAATATAAAAAGAAACAATTCAAAGTAAATGATTTTGTGGTTTTTATTTTATTTAATATTGAGCGCTCATTCTATAACAAAAAAAATATTGATGAGTAAACTATGTTTGAAATAGAGCATCAAAACACCTGCCTATTCCAGAAACTAAATAAAAATGAATGCACAATGAAAATTATAAAATCAAAAGAACAAATACAATGTCTCAGGACTCTACAGGGGGCCCTCCTGTTGAGTGTGAGGAAGTAGGAATTTTTAGATCATTGAATTAAATCATCAACACTTCAAAATTACACCATGAAACAAAGTGTTTGTATTATTTGAAACATAGTCTTCCTCCAAGAATGATAGCAACAATTTGAACTTAATACATTGACTGTCATTTTCTTGTAGTTGAAGCATATTTGTAGTTTTAAAATTAAAACTACATTGATATCTTAATGGCTAAGAATCAAAACTGAAAGGACACCTCATTTCCATGAATTTACTAAAGCACAATCGGTTCCAACATTTGCTTGCTTGACTGGGGATTAATTGACACATTGGTGCATTGTTTGCTCATGCAATCTAGAAATTAACGCTCCAAAGAACCCAAAAAATATCTCAATTGATAATGAATTTGAGGAAAATGCTTACAGAGAACCTAATTGGGCTCATGCTGAAAAGCACCCATGTTTTTGTTTTTCAAAATTCATTTTCATTCACTCAGAAAATGCGTTTGAAGTTGACTGGTAAAAAATGTTGGGTTTTCCCTTTTATTTCTTGTTGGAGGTCCACACATGCGAGATGGGTGGAATTTGACCAATACAAATCCATATTGGAACTTTTAGAAACAATTTCCATGTGTAAAATTTACTTATAGAGTGGTGCTACTACTTCAACCATGGTGATAGCTACAAAAACTTGACCAAACTGCAAAAACTTGAACTGGTCAAACTGTCATTAGTAAAACCAAACATAATCCTAATTAATTCATTTAAAACAAATAGAATGTATGAAAATTAACTACTTTGGGTGTTGGAAATATTTATGAGTTGTTTACAAGATCTTGTGGAAAATGGGGTAAGCAACAGATGAAAAAAATGACACAAATGGTTAAAAGGATGACTGTAAATAATGGTAACAAGATGAAAAATCAGCGCCCCAACACTCCTTTCAAATGACCAAATAAATCATCAATCTGCAATAATGGGTACATGTTCCTAATCATCACCTTATTCAAATGCATGTAATCAATGCACAACCTAAGAGTACCATCCTTCTTCTTCATAAACAATACTAGTGCACCCCAAGGCTATACACTTGTCCTAGTGTATCCCTTGTCAAGCATTTTCTTAAGCTGCAACTTGAATTCCACCAACTCTAGAGTGCTCATCCTTTAAGGTGCCTTAGATGTTGGTGCTACTCTTGAAATCAACTCAATAGAAAATTCCACTTCCCTATGAGGCGATAACTTTGAAATATCTTTTAGGAATACATCCTGAAGCTGTTGCAAAACCAAATACCTCTTCAAGACTTCAAAAGCCTCAACATCCTTTCCTTTGTCACTAGAAATATGAAATGCAAACAATACACACCCTTTCCTACTACTGTACTTTTCCTGAATATTTGCAACCATTCTCACCAATGCAGGCTTCTACTTGCTGTGTAATATTCTCTTCTCTCCATCATCATCCAAGCACTCAATAGCCTTATCATTGAAATCTACCTTAGTCCTGTGAATGTACAACCAATCCATACCTAATAGCATACTATATGATCCAAACAGAAGTACATTTAGATGTGTTTATATAGGCATATCGTTCAACTCAAATGTACAATATATTACCCATTGATGAACTCTTTTCTTGTTACTTGTAGCCAATTGTACCAACCAAGAATCTACATACATTTCTCTACTCAATAAACACTTATTCACCAGGTCAGGTCTGTTATTAGTAAAGTTAGATTCAAGGTCAATTAAAATAGAAAAAACTTGATCAAAAATCTTACCATCAATCTCGATAATAGATGCCCGATGATCAACCTCCTATTATCCAATGCTACATAAATCCGTGGGATACTTTGTCCAACATCCCCCACTATCTGTGCCTCTTGAGCATTGTAGATATGAGGTCTGCCACCCTGATGTTGTGTAAAATATCTCTTACTATGATCTTTTCCACAAGTCCAACACTGCAAATCCTTCCAACCATCACCCTTATTCGGCTCCTCTGACTGAAATCCCTGTCCTTTGTCAACTGCAATGAATTTATTGTATTGTACTACATTCTCCTTATTACCTACATCCCGAGGTATTCCTCACTTCTTATCCCATTTTCCATTAGTCTTGTCATTACCTTTCCAACCCTTCTTAGGCTCTAACTTATGCTTAAACTTCTCATAAAAATGTTTCAACTTCCCAATGACTTATTCTAGTGACTGACACTCTTCATATTCAATACGACCCTTAAATTCTAACTGCAATCCACTAACGAATCTTTGAACCTTTTTCTTCTCATACTTCAGATATGGTAATACTTCAACAATTCCAAGAACTTATTCATATATTATTCATTTGTTAGAGATCCCATATTCAATTCATAGAACTCCTTATCCTTACTGTCGGAGAACCTCTCTGACAAATACTTCTTCTAGAAGATTCTCTTGAATTCATTCCAACTCAACTCCTCTATTTTGATATCTCTTACATGCTTCACATCTTCCCACTAGATGTATTCTTTCCCTTTGAGACTGAAATATCTATCCTCTACATCTCCTGGCTTTTTCAACTCTCCATCAAATGTAGGTGGCTTGGATTTATTGAACTCATCTAAAAAGTATCCCCTATCACTCCTCTTGTAAGGATGGTAACGATGATAACCATGATACTTGTCAAGACAAGAACTAGAAAAGAATTTGTATCTATTTCCTCTTGTGTTAGGTGTATCCAAGAACCTACCATCTCTGACTGTGTCGTCTGTGTCCAACTTGTGCCCTCCATGAGACCTGTTACCATATGCCCCATTAGACCTGGTCTCCTGTCCATAACTCATCTGTGGTTGTCCCTGTCTCTACAAATCTGATAACCCCTAAAGGATCACTACATTGACCTCTACTTCTTTCTCCTATGCCCTAGAAAGTCTTTTTCGCGACTGAATGATTTTTTCATTATCCTCCTTGCAAATTCTGATTTCTGCCTTTAAATTTCTCAAAGTATCTGCTATGTCAGGAGAGTACTCATATCTATGCTGCTCATATGATCTATAAGGAGAGTCACGTGAACTGTAGTTCACCATTCTGCTTTTAATATCTTATCTTCTTATTCTTCCTACAAACTTACCATGTCAGATAAACCAAAGATAAACATGATCAACATACCTCAGTGAAGTTCAGGTGAGGATATCTCATCTGCAAAATAGTTTTGAATTAGAAATATACATATATATACATAATCATATAAATATATCGACATCACACATGATAACACCAACTTCATACAAAGATCTTATGCACGACAACCATAACCATGGCGATGCATGATTAAAAACCAGATAGACACTGAAATGCACATATGAAAATCACTTTTACCCCAAAGTCCAGTGTTGTAACCTTGATCTGTTACCACCCTATAACATTTCCTACCACATTTACCCAATTTCACTAGGCTGCCAGGGTGGACATGAGAAGAAGAGCTACTATGACATGACCCCACCTTCCAACTCTAGTTAAGGAAGTGGGGCCTATAAACTGACCACAACTTATAAATCACAACATCCCTCAGGGCTACAAGACACTCACAAGTCAAAATACCACCCCAAGTGACCAGGCCATGAGATGGGGCTACATTTATCAAAATTTAACCCTCAACCACATGCATTACAAGGCCTCCATGCCCTTATAGGTCTCTAACTGCATGTACAAAACTCCCTGAGTGTGATTCTGACCTAAATTTTCCAGTTCAAAGGATGTAGTCTTGAAATTTGAGCCACAATTCCAGGTTAGAACCCATGCCACTTCAAAGAATTGCTTGAGATTGATCAACATCATTAATGACATGAAACCAAGGCTAAACCTTCAAACTCGAATGAAAACTTGATCTAGACTGACAAAAACATACTAGGAATTTCGTCAAACACATGGAAAACATGTAAGCTACAGGTCATGAATGCATATCTAATCATAAAATTCCAAGATTCATATGAGAATCTTTGAGAGGGCCCTATTCCCTCTCCACATAGTTTTACCAACATTAGTCTATATATTCATCAATCGATCAATAGCTAAACAATTCATGACAAGAGCCATAAATGATACACATCATATAACCAACATATAACTAGAAAATAACCAGCTAATGAACCGTGGCATAACAACCATGAGATTACCATTATAGTCAATACATATACTCATAGATCACCATAGGAAAATGTATCATATTAACATAGGAAATACCAACCAAGTCAGGGACTTCCACATACTACCCGACTATAGATTGGGTTAAACCAAATCTCTTTCAGCCAATCAGCCCCATGCCATATTCCAAGCATGAATTTGGGATCTTATGGAATAAACCAAGACAAACCAAACCAAAGATTCCAGATGCCAAACCACCTCAACCCTCAACTAGTGATTCCAACTCACGATCGAACATCACTAACACCAATCAGATCAGTCTCTACCCAATCTATCAAAGGGATTGAGGAACTAGTAACTCAACCCACAACCTTCCAGGGCTCTAGAGAATTTGTGCAACCTGACTCTAGGGACTAGTAGCTCAACCCACCAAAGTATCTAGAGCATTTGTCCCAACCTAGGCTCCAGTACTCATAATTCAACCCAATATATTGCATGGCTTCCAGAGTGTTTGTTCCAACCCACATCCATAAGGAATTATGATCACCGAATAGAAAAAAATCAAGTGGAAAAACCTACAATGCCATGGCTATTTAGAAAATGGCAAGGCAAGGCCAAAACCACTGTCAATCTAAGGAAATCTCCATGCCAATGAAAAACACAACCGGATAATCAAAAACATATACTATGCATCCATAAATCAATAATGAAGTCACACATGCAACCTATTACCTACAAATCAATCCAATTGTAGCCATTGATCCACCTTTTCCCTTGTGCTTTCTTTCTTTCTTTTTCCTTCTTTGTAAAAATCCAAGTGAATGCTAAAGTGCTCCAAGCATGCTCCAATAATGTTCTAAGTGTGCAAGAGTATGAGAGAATGAGAGAATAGAAGAGAGCTCAACCCAAAACTATAAAAGAGATAGCAACTGATCCTCATAAGCCTTTTTATCATTAAGGCCTCTATTTTCTTCATTTTCCTTCATTTTTCCTCACATGCAAATTTATGGCACTTCATATCCCTTTTCTTGTATTTTCCTTTATTTTCATAAATAAAGTGTGTAGAAATTTTGAATAATATGACACATATTCACAGAGATTATCCCAATTATACACTATTGCGGAATACATGCATAATACATAACCTCCTCTACGTTGATCATCAATTTAGTAGTATTAAGAAACATTCACATGCGCACATTGAAGCATCAACCACACATATCAACACCAGTATGTACCCGGGGAAAGCATAAAGCTGAAAACCCCCAACTATCTATATATTATATTGATTGAGAACATGTAACAATACATAGTACAATACTCTTCACAAGTATCCAACACTATCTCCACCTGTTACAGAATAATACAACTTAGATCTGATCTCCAAATCTCCTCCGCTGCTTTCCTACCTCCACTGCACAATACCTGCATGAGAATGAATGATAATGGCTCAAGAAAACTCATATTTACTTGGAAAAATCACGTGAGCACAAGCTACAATTTCCCTTGGCCTCATTGGCATTACTCAATCCATTGCATGTGCAAATCTCATGCACAACTGATAGTCACAACTCACCCTTTCACTTACCTCTAACCCCTGTCTCCACTGAACTGTCCATGCACTGAGTTAACTGATGTATTCTTCAGTTGCATTATGAGTTAATAATTAGTGAATTAATTAATAACTAATTCACACAACTCATCACTTAGTTTGTTGGCCAGTTAGACTAAATACAACTAGTTCAACTAAGTCAAACTGAACACAACTCCATTAACTGCTCATCTAACTCCACAGATGTCAATCACTGAAGTCCTAACTGAAGTCCTCCATGCAATAGCTTAGTCAACCCATAGGTAACCACGTGATTCCTTCAGGAAGTTGCATGTGCCACATCTATAGCTCCAACTGAAGTGCTCCAAGAGGATAAGATAAAGTTTAGAGTCCAAATATTACCAAGGGCTAATAATATTTGACTATTTCTATTTTTACCTAACAGTCTAAAAATAGACTCTGATCACACCGCTGTGATCCAAAAAATAGAAGTCCATATATTTTTCCCAATATGACCAATCATCCATAAACAACATCCTGCAACTCATAGACCATGATCCATATGTCTAAAAGTAGACATAGTCTAAAAATAGACTTTGCGCCAAAACTTGCCTGCGGGACCACTTAGTGAAGGCGACTCCTTTCCACTAAGCTCCAGCATCTTGTTGCATTCTCAACGGGCATTTCTTATTGCACACTTTTCAACAAAATGATAATTAATGCCTACTTTCCTTTGACAATGCCTTTGCCAATTTCCATAGCCATAAATTAATCACCAATGGTATCCATCGCTATGTTGTTGCCCAACATTAATCTTGAAATATGTGTCCCATTACCTTGGTCTTATTTTTTTTTTTTTTTACATAGGAAATCAACTAGGGGTTGTTACACCACCTAAGAGTTTGCAGCTCCATGTTAGATTATTTCAAGAATCAACTAGTGAAAAACATTTCACTTTGCACTTGAAAAGGGGGAATGTCAGATATCATGCTTCAATATTCAAAGTCTGTTATGAAACCAGCGCACAAAAGGATAGAAAAGATAGATCAATGCCTTAGAATTCAACCTCTTCGAGGGGGAAACCTCCTTTACATTACATAAATGAACAATTCTTGGATGATACAAATGACAAAACCTGCTTTCTATATATAGGAGTCTAAGGAGTCACAATATAACCTAGCTGACCTGACAATAATAATACAAAGCCACAAAAATAACAATAGAGGGTTTCTATGGGGCACAATAATAACAATATGGGGACAGTAGGGGCACAAAAATATTAAAAAGGGATACAACTACAATAGTAATGGGGTAATCACTAGTATTATAGGGATCTAACATGCCCCTCTCCTTCAAAGAATTGTTGTCCTCAACGCTTGAGTAGTTCTAGATGCTTTTGTATAAAATTCTCATCCTCCCATGTGGAATATTTAGCGGATAAGTTCTTCCACTTGATGAGATACTCTGAAATTGATCGATTTCGTAGCTGTCGAGTTCTTGTATCTGTGACTACTTCTAGTTCCAATATAATTTTTCCTTCCTCGTCAAGTTCTGGCAATATTGTTTGAACTGGGAGCTTGTCGATATAACCTTCTTTAAACATGAAACATGGAAAACTGGATGCACTCGAGAAGCTGCAGGAAGCTCCAATTTGTATGCCATAGTACCAATATTTTGCAACACCTTGTACGAACCATAA